>JACEFZ010010851.1:0-22500 GCA_014155875.1 Cepaea nemoralis | reverse complement strand
GACCCCTGATCCTAGTGTCAGGATGCCGACCCCTGGTTTAGTGTCAGGATGCCGACCTCTGGTCTAGTGTTAGTGCGCCGACTCCTGGCCTAGTGTCCGGATGCCGACCCCTGGACGAAAGTCAGGATGCCGAATCCTGGAATAGTGCCAGGATGCCAACCCCTGGTCTAGTGTCAGGATGCCGCCCATTGTCTAGTGTCAGAATGCCGACTTCTGGCAAAGTGTTTCCTCTAGACTGTCGTAGTCTGTTGTCTAATGACTAACCCCCAGCTGGATGATGCATCCTTTCCCAACCCACTTCTACCACCAAGCGTTGGTTTATTGGGGCCAAAGCTTCAGTCCCAAATCCATATGTACCACCTTGGTTGCTCCAGACTCATGGTTGTTTAGAGTAATCTAGGTGTGGTCTATCCGCTGCTGGCTTGGCCCTCCTCTGGCTGTTTATCCATATCTTGTTTCCTTGTTTGCTCTATTCGGCAGTTGATCCCGTGTAATGTCCCTCAGATGCCCAGACCATGTGACTTGTGTTCCGATATCATCGAAGCATGTCGCGCCTGTCCCATGTCTGATGTGCTTTCTCTTCTGAACATTCAACAACCTTTTTTATACGTTCACTCCCTTTGAACTCAGGCGTAATCTTTACACGCGCTGCTACGTGCACTGGACTGATGTTTGCGTGTGGATTAACTTTCCCTGATACCAGTGTCCATCGCCAGCAGGCGAACTCACTCCGACTTCAAGGATACTTGTAATTTATGCCCCCAAGTCGAGGACGAGAAGTCAACATGTTAGTCCAACTGAACGGTGTAAGGATGAACCTGCTACCTCGACATCAGCGCACCGGATGTTTAAAAATGAGTGTTCTTTTTTTCCATTCAGCCACGCTGACCTCCAGCAGCTTTCTCAAACCTGTTCTTCTTTTACCTGTGTGTATAGTGTTAAACAAAGCACAGGAGTTGAGTACGCACTCGCAGGTGTACTGGGTGTGTGACAACAGCCACAAATGTGTACATACCAGTCGGCGTTCGATGTTCAATACTAGGACGGCGTCCAAGATGACACAAGAATGAATCACCATGATGACACAAGCATGAATCACCAAAATGACACAAGAATGAATCACCAAGATGACACAAGCATGAATCACCAAGATGTCACAAGAATGAATCACCAAGATGACACAAGAATGACTCACCAAGATGACACAAGAATGAATCATCGAAACACGAGAAGGAGAATCAACAAGCTTTAGTAGAACACAATGACAAGTAACAAATCGGACTTTGTGGCCAAAGTCCGCCTCAGCACACAAGGAACAAACACACACCGATACAACTACACGACACGCACTACGTGAATATATATATATTTTGTTGCGTATCCCTTACGGGACGTTGCAGTCAACACCAGCATTTTCGGCTGCTGTTGATGTACAAGGCAAGTGTTACGTTCAGTAGTATGTCATAGCTTTCTGAACGACCGGCCCCTATACCTTTTTCGAAAAAACCAGCACCACCGTGTTTCGAACCCTGGTATATATATATATATATATATGGCATTTCCTATTTACAGGACAATGCAGTCAACGTTAGCATTTTTTCAGCTGCTGTTGATGTCTAGGCAAGGTTTACGTTCAGTAGTTTGCCATTGCTTTCTGAACGACCGGCTCACATACCTTTCTGTAAGAAATCAACACGACGCCATCAGCTGCCGAATCTCGCGCAGCTGTGTTTCATACGAGAGTATACGGGATTACGAACAACGTCCTTTACCTCTAGGCCAGGGAGACAGGCAATGTCAAACTACTGAATGTAAACTTGCCCAGGAATTATGAACAGCCAAAACATGCTGGACCTGACTGCTACATCCAGTAAAGGTTATGCAACTAACTAACTTAAGACTGAGCCTCCCTGTAACCCAGCTTAATTTTAAAAATCCGCCGCCTCGATATGACTTCGAACCATGGCCACTTGGACCGCAGGATGAAGTCTTGTAAATATCTCTTAGCATAATTTTCTGTATCTGGGTCAGTCTAAGGGAAATACTAGTAATATGCATTTCGGTAAACATTTGAATGAATTATGTCCCTTGATGCGCGGATCAATACAACCGGTAAGACACAACACAAGGATACTACACCAAGATGACACGGGAGACCGAAAACGTATTGCGGGATAGTGAATTCATTTGATTCAACAGGCAAGACGGCGTTTACCTGCAAAGCGTTGTGGAACGTAATGAGCATGGCAAGGTACGTAGAGCGCCCTGGTCATCCACTGCACCCGTATTCGTCTCCAGTTGTCTTGACTTGTTTTGCCACTGGACTCAGATGGATTCAGGCGAGAGAGTGAGGTCGACGAATTGCGCAACTCTTCCTCACTTTAATGCAATTCATCGCGCAAGTCATTCTTCATCCAACGTCATATATCACCTTCAAGCCCTGTGGCGATGGGCAAGCGGCGAAGAGGCAGGCGTGGGTACGCTGGCAGCCGTAGTCGCAGACCTTCACACAGGCGGCTTAGGCCATATGGTCGTCTTCTACTGACCGGAGCAGCAGTGGAATTCGGCAGCCCCCTGAGTGACTGAGCAGCCCTCTTTAGGAACACACTGCTCACCTCCATAGCATGAGGAAGGGGCTAGAAAAGGTGCCCTAAACATTGTCTGCTCCATCATTACCTAACCAGCTAACCGCGGTTGGTGGGTACCCTATACTGCGGTTGACATACAAAGAAAGAAAAAACAGGTAAAGCTCCTCCTCCAGAAACGTCAAGCATTCTTTTTCCACATTGTCAAAGAACATTTCGAGCCAAAATAGGCCTTATCTGCCATCTTAGAACTCACGGCTCCATACTTTCAACCCCATTGGATGAAATGAATGACATCATCATTCTTGATGGACAAACAACAACACACAAGGATACCTCCAAATATGCCCATCTTCTGCCACAGATCACAAGTTAAACAGTTCTACCAACAGAAAATCGAAAAATAGTTTTACTAATTACATTTTATATTTGCAAAGAAAAAATAACCGGGAAAAACGGGAGACCGAAAACGTATTGCGGGAGATAGTGAATTATATCATTAAACACCGGGACAGTCCAGAAAAACCGGGACGTATGTCAACCCTCTTTTCACCAGAGGATATCTCCTGGTACACGTCTTAGGTTGGGAGCCAAGTCAATTTTTAAAACTCCGGCGCTGTAGAGATTCGAGTACACTTTTCCTTATGGCCAGCATTCCAAAGGCTTGTTCCGCGTTGTGTTTTTTAAAGGGACATAATCAATACTCTCATTTGCAACACATTTGTGTGCGGAATAATGTCCCATGATATTCTAGATGATCCGCAATAGATTGCGCTCGCTCGCTTTGAACTCAAGCGTAGTCCATACACACTACTTCCAGTAGTGCTGGACTAATTTTGCTTGTAGATTAGCTTTCCATATTAAACAGTGTCCCTCGTCATCAGGCGAACCCACCCCGACTTTAGAGGTACTTGTAAATTACGAAGCAAAGTCAATGATGAGTGGTCAACATTTTAGTCCAACTGTTCGGTGTAGGGATTGAACCCCTTACCTCGTCATCAGCACACCGGATGTTTAAGAACACGCGTTCTTACCCATTCGACCATGCGGACCTGCGGGCTGTAGTTTAAAAATGTACATTCCGTGGTATGACTGGCACAGCCGGGGGAGAAAAACATTGACTTTGTCAGTCTTAAGCCACGGGAAAATGAGAAAGTCATGAAGAAGAAAAAAACAAAAATAAATAAAAACCGTAGACTGATTAGATAAATGAGGTGTGTTCAGTCATTAATTTTGGGGCACATTATGAGGAGAAATACGCTTGAAAACTTAGTGACTGGCAACACTGATAGGAAAAGAGTCCGGGGAGGTGTGACATGAAAGCGAGTATGGTTTGGTCATGAGGAATAATTGGGATAAGAACACTTACACATGTCGTAAGAGGCGACTTAGCCGCTCTGCTACTGAGTGAGTGCGTGGCGCGACCCTGTGAGTTGTAAGTTTCGTGTGAAATGCTTTTGAATCAGCCCAAATTTTTATTTTTGGAACGTGACTGCATGTTCGGAGCGATGGCAGGTGGCTATGTCCCAGAGTTGACCAGTTTTTGCCTTATGCAGAAATGCGTGGCTGCTGGGCTTCTGGTTGACTGCCACTGCCGTCGGTGATGAACTGTATTTTCGTAGACTGTGTGGGTGAACATCTAGGAAACGTCCAGATAGGAAAATGACTGCCGATTCCATCAGATGAATTGGGTGTTTCGAGGTGGACTGATGTGTTGACATTCTGGCGGCGGCATTATGCACAGTGCATCTGTGCGGGCTGTTGTATGTCGAGACTCCTGTCTTTTCCACTTTTCACATTGGGCGGTGGGGAGCGTTTTGTGTGATATTCACTGGCACAGGAACGGAGCATAATGGGGACGACCCGTTGCTGTGAAGTTGGAACTGCGACTAACTAACTAACTTAATCCTAGACTATGTGGATCATGTCGGATATCTAACCATGACCGGCCAATCCAATCGGCATGGGACATGATGATGATGGTGTGTTTGAGTGATCAGTTGTCTTACCTACCGACCTACCACACGTCCTCCCAAACAATGTCCGGAAAACTTTCTGGTGCCCTTTGGTCAAGACTGAATGGGCCCTAGAGCCCGCTCAGACGGACACAAGAATCTTGTCGTTGGCGGCAACTGAATCCTGGCCAGAGCCATTGCAAGCAAGTGCGCATGTTCTACGCCATGACAACCCCCAGGTCTCGTGCGTTAACTTGACCCTGCAGCCGAACGACACTTGCTACCCTGGCATCAGTGATCAGTCTTTTATAGGTTAGTTAGTTGTATATCCTTTACAGGACATCCCAGTCAACCCGAGTATTTTTTGGCTGTTTGTGACTTCTTTGCATGTTTACGTTCAGTAGTTTACCATTGCTTTGTGAACAACCGACACACATACTAATGTATTAAAACCAGCACAGGGCGGTCTGCTACCAAATCGCCCGCAGCTGTGTTTTGAACTCGGTATGCGGGATTACGAACTGTGATCATAATCCAGTCACCACAGCATGGGCCGTTTATAGACAACAGTATTTATACAAACACACACACACACACACACACACACACACACACACACACACACACACACACACCGGTAGATGCTTTTACGGTGTGAATTTATAGAACAATCCTAACAATTCCTTGGTCTGCCAAAATGTGTGCTCTAAACGTTTTGAGGGCGGCTAAAGACACAAATACAACTTATCACAAATACCAGAAAGAGACAGTAATATAGGTTTGGCCACATTCTCAGAAGACATAAAGAAAAACAAACAAATGGAAGATGTTGGGACAACTGGAAATATATGTGGTAAAAGAGATTGAGGATGACAGCGAGTGAAAATTCTTGATAGTTGTATGTCATTTCACGGAAGGGTGTCAGCACACGAACTAATACGAGAGTAAGTTAATAAGTAAGCCACAAATGGCTGTAGAAAAATAACTAAAGATGATAACAACTTGAAACCAGTTTATTTTTACACATACATTGTCCCTTTATTTCTCAACATAATTTCCACCAACATTGATGCACTTACCTCACTGTCATTCTGTCACTCACAGATCGGAACTGTGAGGTAAGTATGAACATATTTTATTTTGTTCAATTCTCATTTTCTCCTCATTGCTTTAATATTTTTCATCCTTTTGTTCTTCTCGTCCTGTCGTCACCTTTTGATGTAGTCACAGGAGATCTCCTTGACTATATGTTGTGTTTGTGAATGTGTCTGTTTGCTGATGAAGGCTAATCGCCGCAACGTACTGTATGTGTCGTAAATCTGTTATGTAAAGCTGCATTACTTTGTGTCATTTTATATTATTTACAAAACATTATAAGGGATACAAGTACTTTGCCGTGTAACAATTTTCACGTTCTTCTTAAACTGGGTTATTTACCTTAGACTGTTACTGTTTGCAAATGATCACGATAATCATTGTCTTCATCCACCCAGCCAAATCTGTATGTCTTTTTGGATATATAATGCGGTGGTTTCCCCTTGTGTTCCGTATACAGTCGATAGTCTGTTAGCTCTAAAACCCACGATAAGGCACGCTCGTGTGTTGCCGGAGCCCACACGGGGGAGCAAAGAATAGTAACACTGTTTGTTGCCTACCATGAACGTCGTAAGAGGCGACTAAGGAGGCTATGATTCCGTCGCCCTGCTACTGAGTGAGTGCGTGGCGCGACACTGTGAGCTGTGAACTTCGCACGGAATGCTTTTACATGTGTTCGCAGTGTGTAGCGTGAACTGCATGTTCGGAAAGATGGCGACCGGCTGTTGCTAGATTGACTGGTTTGCCTTTCCGGTTCACGAGTGCATTATTCAGGAGACTCCTGAGAGCCACCGCTGGGGCTACGGAGTTCGTGCTTTGTGCTGCGCTTTCGGCGGTTCGCCCTGTGGAAAGAGACCGAGCCATATGGGATAAAACCCGAGTCAATGAAGTCTTTCTGGTGATTGCCTTTTCCATCGTCAATGAACTGTATTTCTCGTGGAGGACATTTGTGTTGGCATTCTTGCGGCGGATTATGCATAGTGTACCTGTACGGGCTGTTGGCTTGCCGATACTCCTGACTATTCCATTGTTCACATAGGGCATTGAGGAGCATTTTGTGTGATATTCACACAATAGGAACACAAGTTGTATACAGAATAAATGTGTAAATAATAAATTGCAAACAGTATGCGTGCATGTCAACGGGAATATCACAATCAATATCACTTCTATGCCTCTTGGCTAAGACCAACCTCTAGTATCTTTTCTTATCGTTTCTAAGATATGTTATCTGTTTTTATCACTTCTCTGCCTTTTTCCTAAGATCAAAACATAGTATCAGCACTTTAATCTGGTTTGGGCCATCAGTAGAGGCGGTCATCCGATACGGGACTTGGAATTTTATGGGGCAGCTATTGCCCCTAGAAAGCCTTGAGTCATACAAATAATATTATTATTATTTTTTTTTTCGTTTAAATCTATAACTTACACAACAAGCATGAGGGAGATGTGGTCTGGCTGTTCAAAGGGAGCTCCTCTATTGCAAACGGATATCACCAAAAATGCTTCACTCTATTCCCATGCAACACGCAAGGAGAGTTTCAGCACAGTGCACGGATGTGGCGCCGACGACGTGCCAGACGTGTGTATAAGGAATGACATATGCTATAAAGATAATTTTGTGCGCAATTTTGCTGGGCAGTGGTATATTTGGCCCGCTCTTATCGATTATCAATCGCGAGTGATTTGTAACGCGCGTGATTCTCTCAACATACTTGGTGTTATATCGGTGTGAATATAAGATTCCTTGACCTCCGGGTTTACTTGTCGGTGATCAGTCTCCTTTGTGTCTGCCTCACGTGAGTTTAGATGAGCGTTCAACGCGCTCATGTTATGGCTACGCACACTATGTGCCCTTCATAGGCTTTGGTAATGTTGTACTTGAACTGTTCTCACAATTCTTTGCACAAACCACATTGCCACTGCATTCATTCATTCTGTCATGTTATTACCCATTGTCCAGGGCATTGTCAGTGTTACATCTTAAATAATAAGTTTACAAGTCCAGGCTTCTGGACCATATACTTAAGTTAGTTACATATCGGGAGTATCCGTGGCGAAGTGGTCAAGCCGTCTGCCTCAGGCTCCGAAGGATGTGGGTTAGATTCCGGGCCTCGTCCTTCGGTTCACGGGTGCATTTTTTTGGAGACCCCTGGAGGTCGTAGCTGGAGCTTCGGCGTTCGTGCTTTGTGCGACGCTTTCGGCAGTTCGCTGCGGAAAGAGACTGAGCCATATGGGATAACAACCCAGGGCAATGAAGTTGACCTTGTCGACTTTTAAGCCACTTTTTTAAAGTTGCATATCCTTTACAGGATGTTGCAGTCAACCCCAACGTTTATTTGGCTGTTCGTGATCTCTTGGCAAATTTACGCTCAGTAGTTTGACATTTCATTCAGAAAGCAATGGCAAACTACTGAACGTAACACTTGCCTAGTACATCAACAGCAGCTGAAAAATGCTGGTGTTGACTGCAACGTCCCGCAAGGGATACGCAACATTTAAAAAAAAAAAGTTTGACATTGCTTTCTGAATGGACCGCATTCATACCTTTTATGGGAAACCAACATGAGGTGGTTTACTTCCAAGTCGCCTGCAACTGTGTTTCGAACGCGGTATGCGGGATTACGAATTACGCCCGTAACCTCATGGCCACAGAGCTGCCACCATATAGTAGTGTTGAATATTTACAGGCTGGTTGTAAAGTCTTACTACACTTTGTAGAACAAATTTGAAAATTGAAGTACATGATGTTATTTTAAAAAAAAATGTGCTGCACGGTCCAGCGTGAGGCAATATCCACAGAATGGCTGTCGACTGCTGAAATAATTATTTGCACTCAAAACAGAATGGTGTTATCAACGGAAGACATAATTTTTTTTTGTTTTTTTGGGTTCAACAAGTGTTTTGAAATGTAGTGTGACTTTACAAACACCCGATATAACTGTGACAATTCTAATTTTTAATGCGTTGCTAATCTTTCTAGATTATAATAGTGATTAAAAATAACAGTCATAAAATGTCACGTATTTCCTGCATTGTTATATGACGTGGAGTCGTGGAGTATAAATATGCGGCCAGAAGAGTAAATGTGGAGGAGATGTGGAGGAATGTCATGGACAGATATAATGTTTATGTATAGAACATTGGAGGAATGTCACGGACAGATACAGTGTGGATGTGTAGAACATTGGAGGAATGTCACGGACAGATACAGTGTGGATGTGTAGAACATTGGAGGAATGTCACGGACAGACACAGTGTTGATGTATAGAACATTGGAGGAATGTCACGGACAGACACAGTGTTGATGTATAGAACATCAGAGGAATATCACGGACAGATACAGTGTGGATGTATAGAACATTGGAGCAATGTCACGGACAGATACAGTGTGGATGTGTAGAACATTGGAGGAATGTCACGGACAGATACAGTGTGGATGTATAGAACATTGGAGGAATGTCACGGACAGATACAGTGTGGATATATAGAACATTGGAGCAATGTCACGGACAGATACAGTGTGGATGTATAGAACATTGGAGCAATGTCACGGACAGACATAGTGTGGATGTATAGAACATTGGAGGAATGTCACGGACAGATACAGTATGGATGTATAGAACATTGGAGGAATATCACGGACAGACACAGTGTGGATCTATAGAACACTGGAGAAATGTCACGGACAGATACAGTGTGGATGTGTAGAACATTGGAGGAATATCACGGACAGATATAGTGTGGATGTGTAGAACATTGGAGGAATGTCACGGGCAGATACAGTGTTGGTGTATAGAACACTGGAGAAATGTCACGGACAGATACAGTGTTGATGTATAAAACATTGGAGCAATGTCACGGACAGATACAGTGTGAATGTATAGAACATTGGAGGAATGTCACGGACAGACACAGTGTTGATGTATAGAACATTGGAGCAATGTCACGGACAGATACATTGTGAATATATAGAACATTGGAGGAATATCACGGACAGACACATTGGAGCAATGTCACGGATATGGGTCTACTGTATGGATTAAACTATGTATGAAAGAGAGTGATAGAAGGGCAGAATGTTAGACGGGCCTGCGTACCCAATTCTTAACTCTTCGAAAATGATGTTTGTTCGTTCGTACTCTTTCGATGTCCTACTACAGTTTGGAGCTTTTTAATATAATATTACATACAATCTACGGTGCTTTCTACGTTGTCACTTGAGTCACAGCCAGTTATAGAAAGTGGTAATTGTGCGCCCGAATTAGGCACTCATTTGTGAACTGTTTGTTTCTTCTAAACAGATTTCTTCCAAGGTGACGGGCGAATATATCTACCAGTTTACTTTTCCGAACAATGTTGCCAGGATGGTAACATAACGGCCTACTCTTTGCTATTTTTAATTACGCTGTGAATTGTTAACATGCAGAACTTGCACACGGAACCTCCCGTCTTTCTCCCTTATCCGAGAAGGATATGCATCAGATCTGACTAATAGATCACAAGGACGGCTAATACTTCTGTTCCAAGGACTTGTACTTTCACGCATCGAGTATGCCCTGGCCATCCTCACTGTCAGCCCTACACAGATTGGAAGACTCGAAAAGGTACAAAACGAAGCCATGCGCATCATTTTGGGCTGCACGAGAGACACCAGCTGTGTAGCAATGAGATACCACCTTGACTTCCCGACAATGGAACACAGGATCAAGATCTGGAGAGCTCGTGCATACTTAAAAATAAGTGCAGATGAGCAGCACCCTCTGCATGACGCTATATTCAGAGAAAAGGGTGACAGGCTAAAGAGGGGCAAATCATGGATGGGTCGGGCGGAAGATGTCGTCAGACAGGTCTGCAGTCTTACCAGTATCAACCCCGGCAAGGAATGGGTGCCGGTGCCTCCAGCCTTTAAGCGCACTTTCTCCTGCATTATCACACTCGACAGACGGTGCAGAGAGCAGAACCCTGCCGCTGTCAATACAGAGGTTAACGCGCTCATATATGAACACTTAGATAGCCCCGAAGTGCTCATCTATACAGATGGATCTGTTGTAAAGCAGCAGAGAAGTGCGTGGGCATTTACAGCCTGTTCAGCGGGCCGAACCGTTCAAGAATCCAGTGGTGCCCACTCTATGACCACGAGCAGCATGACGATGGAGGTGATGGCAGTTACACAGGCTTTCATATGGCTGGAATCACAGCATTATACCAACGTGTGTGTACTAAGTGATTCAATGAGCATGATTCAGAAGGTCGAAGCTGGTTCTGTACGTAGACAGTGGACTGAATCGCTGCGGAAGTCTGTTGTCCGTAAAGTCACCTTCATCTTCGTCCCGGGACATGCGGGAGTCGAGGGAAATGAACGAGCTGACAAACTGGCTGGCTCTGCACCCCCTGTAGATGGCCAGCCCATGGATCGTGCCGATGTTATTAACGTCCTTAAAGATTTGGCGAGAACAGAGGATTTTGACGTCAGTGATTCCACATCGCTGTCCAGGATGAAAGACCTGGGAGTAAGAATCGGCACAGCCAGACGCGAGAGGTACATCGGTAAAACAAAGTGCCTCGTCAACCAACACAGAACTGGCACTATTAGCCACCGGACGCTGATGCATATGCTGGGGGGAGGATCTGAGCACCTATGGACATGTCCGGAGTGCAACGAAGATACCCCAACTGATAACTGATAACTGATAACTGAAGGACGTCTGGAAGCTTGTGAAGCCAACAGTTCTTGGGCCCATTCCAAGCTTGCAATGATTGAACCCATTACCTCCTGGGCGTAAGGCGTCCACAGTGTCCTTTCAGCCACAGCAGCCTCTTCTATCATATTCTTTGAAGGACACTGGATGAGGCGTTTCCTTCTTCTTTGCCGACGATTCAATAGTATTAGACTGGGTTAGTTTGTATTATGTGCGTAATGTTGATATATTGTATTACTCCCTGATGCACTTCTGTCTCACTGTTAATGAAAACATTCTTTGAACCCGGTCTCTAGACAGTTCTAGATTGGAATTACTCATTTGTATCCTTTTGTGGAATGTATTGACAGGATTTTATCGTCAGCAAGAGAAAAGAATGGTAACTATATTGTATAGGAGACAGACAGAATAATGTCGGTGGAGAAGTTAAAAGATAGTAGAAAATTGTACCTCTTTGAGCACAGTGCCCTGGAACCTTCATCATCCTCATCATCATCATCATCATCATCATCATCATCATCATCATCATCATCATCATCATCATCATCATCATCATCATCATCATCATCATCATCATCATCATCATCAACACCATCATCATCATCACCACTACCACCATCATCATCATCATCATCATCATCATCATCATCATCATCATCATCATCATCATCATCATCATCATCATCATCATCATCATCATCAACAACACCATCATCATCATCACCACTACCACCACCACCATCATCATCATCATCATCATCATCATCATCATCATCACCATCATCATCATCATCATCATCATCATCATCATCATCATCATCAACACCATCATCATCATCACCACTACCACCACCACCATCATCATCATCATCATCATCATCATCATCATCATCATCATCATCATCATCATCATTATCAATGAAACTAAAAAACAGCCCAGATAATACTTAAGCCTCATTTGAATGTTATATACCATCATATTCATCATCATCTTCCAATTTTGCCGTCAAGCATCTTTGGGGAGGAATAGTTAACGTTCCAGGACCAAATGGGTGGCATTGAGTAGTGTCATTTCCTGTGATTATTTACTGTTCTTAATGTTGTCAGTTCATTTTCTTCTCGAACGCCCACTTGCTCTCGTATCAGATCTTCTTTGGTGCACGGCCAGTGTTGGTTGTTGATGGTGTTGCATTCTAACGAGATGGCCGAACCATCTGGTCTTGTGCCTTTGCAGGGGCATCAACTGCAAACAGAGGATGAAACTATTAAGATGATGATCATGATGATGACAATAATAATTATGACATTGACAGTGATAACATTAATGCGCAAGATTTGGGAATGGTGATAAAATAAATAAATGATGACGATAAGTGCAGACAGTACGATGTTACTGATGATTTCAATGATAATGTAGAGAATGTGAAAATAGTGCGTTTAATGAACACTGATGACCTCGAGTACGACGACGATGACGGAGAAGTTGATAAAGATTAAAAGAGTAATAACGATAACGACCACTTTAATACGAACTATGATGATTAGAGTGATGATAATAATAGATATGATGCGAATGACGATGATGTTAACGGAGTTGTAATGAAGTATATGCTATGAATAACAATGATGACAACTGCGAAGAAAAAGATGATGATGATGACAATAATAATGATGTGATTGATTATGATTATAAGGAGGTTATTCACCATGAATATGTTGCAAAAATGTTATAATAATGATAGTGGTGAAGAGAATGATGATGACGACGACGATAAAAATGATGAGAATAATTATCATGACGATGACAATAATTGAGATTCTATTACAGATGATAACAAAGGAGATGCTGGCAGCGGTAGTGGTGTTCAGCATTGGTACACAAATACACAAACAATGTTATAACAGTTTTACAGTAACAGACTCGTCTCATACCTAACTGTTTTACAGTAACTGTCTCGCCTCCAGCCTCACTGTTTTACAGTAACAGTCTCGCCCTCAGCCTCACTGTTTTACAGTAACAGTCTCGCCTCATGCCTCACTGTTTTACAGTAACTGTCTCTCCTCCAGCCTCACTGTTTTACAGTAACAGTCTCGCCCTCAGCCTCACTGTTTTACAGTAACTGTCTCGCCTCCTGCCTCACTGTTTTACAGTTTCAGTCTCGCCTCATGACTCAGTAACAGTGTCGCCTCATGCCTCTCTGTTTTGCAGTAACAGTCTCGCCTCATGCTTCACTGTTTTACAGTAACAGTCTCGTCTCAAGCCTCGCTGGACCCTTATTCTCACCATCCCCTCTGTTGCAAAAATCCCTCTACAAAACCTGACCCGCGCCTTCTCTGACAAACCAAGCCAAGGCCATTGTAAGGCAAACTTAGGCCGCCAACTGTACGATCTTACAGCCATTTTGACACCCCTAGTACTCGAGTGTCACACTGTTTATCTTAGTAAAGTGCTGCCCGTTCACTTCTAGATGTTAGAAGTTTTTGCTTCCTCCAGCCTTACTTCAGATCAAGTTCTCAGTTAATTTGAGCTTCCTCGTGCGATCGTCTTAATTTGACAACATGTCTGTTGACTGCCAATGATACTCTTCCAACAAGGTGCGGCTGCAGAGGCATTTCCCCGGGCATCTATGCCCCGGCCACTTTGCAACCACCGCTTAGCAAGTAGGCACAGACCCGGGATAGACGCGTTTAAAGTTACGATTTATCAAGAGTGTCATGTCAGGATTGCGGTAATTGCTTGTTCTGTCCTTTGACAAGTGGAATCTTCATGACGAGGTCTAGAAAACGATCCCTTATTTGCTGTCGCTCTCAAGCTGCTCATTAGCTAACTTGGGCAGATAAACCAGCCGGAGACAGGGTAACAAAGTTACAATTTAACCATTTCTGTTTGTCGTCTTGTTCTGACTGTTGGATCAGTTACAGGGCACGCAGGGGTCTCGAGTGTGTTCTTTGTATACATTATGCTAATGTGTGCGAGGTCGGTGTCAATTATAGCCTTATTGACATGTTAACATGTTCGCCTCTGTCTGTCTGTCTGTCTGTCTGTCTGTCTGTCTGTCTGTCTGTCTGTATGTCTGTCTGTCTGTCTGTCTGTCTGTCTGTCTGTCCGTCCGTCCGTCCGTCCGTCCGTCCGTCCGCCCGCCCGCCCGTCTGTTGTCTGTCTGTCTGTCTGCGTACCAATCTACCTGCCTACCTACCTTCCTACCTATCAACCTACCTACCTACACCTACCTACCTACCTACCTAACTATTTACATATGTTTACAACATTCATTTGACAATGTTTTTTTCCCTATGTGAATGTAACACGCACAATGATAAACGAAAGATTAGTGATTGGAAGGGCCTAATGTAAGATGGGCCTGCGTGCCCAATTTGTGACCCTTTGAAAATAAATTTCGTTCGTTCGTTCTATCTACCAACCTACCTAATACCTACATACTACCTACCTACCATCCTACCTAGCTACCTACATGCTTGCTATCTAACAAGTTTATCTCCCTGCCTGTCTGCCCGTTTGTCTGTTGGTCGGTAAGAGCACCTGTCTGTCTGTGTATGTCTGTCTATCTGACAGTCTCTATGTTTGCCTGTCTGTCTTTGTAAGTTTTCCGACATTGCACCCGTGCATTCATTTGTCTGCCTTGTCTTTGCTTATTAATATGTCCGTCCATCCGACCGTCCGACCGCCAGTCTGTCTGTTCGTCTGTGTTCCTCTGACCGTCGGCCTGTCTGTCTGTCTCTCTGTCCTTTCATCCGCCTGCCCTTCTATTTAACACCACCACCAAGCACAAAGATAAAGTATTTAACGCCACCACCAAGAACAAACCTAAAGTATTTCATTACCAAGCTCCAATAACCAGACGCCATGGCCGCCGTCCCCACAAAGCCTCACTTTACCCTAATATGAATACAATTACACTGCACCAAACGATGTAATGTCTCGCTGATTCCATTCCCCCTCATCATCGACCATCCTCCTCTACTCGCCGCCCACATTATCACCATCATCAACCACATCACCACAGTAATAAATTCCATCATATCTCAAAATCTACCTAACAGATCCATTCCATGCTTCCATTTCTCCTCTGATAGAACAAAAAATAGAACTAAAACTACAGTAATGGCATCTTCTGCCTTGGTCTCGCATCTTAAGACTTAAAAGCGAAATTTTTCTTTTCCGTCGTTACGTCCAGCATTAGATTCGGCCATTATCTCAAATTGGTTTTCCGTGTGTTGTTAAATTGATCACTAACAGAAATACAAGTTCCGAGTTACTTTCCTTGGCCCTTCCTCGGATATGTCGCTCTAAATGGAATGCAGTAGAGCAAGCAGGGGCGGCGAGGAGTAATTTGCCAGGGGCGTCTGTAACTTCTAGAACTCGGGGGTGTGGGGGTGGGTACGTGACTGGTAAGGAGAGGGAAAGGGGGGGGGGGGGGCAAGAAAATGTGTGTGTGTGTGTGTGTGGTGTGTGTGTGTGTGTGCGTGCGTGCGTGCGTGTTTACGAACTCAGCAAATTGTGAAACATTGTAGTGCCTGTGCCTTTCTGTACAATGGTCAGAGTTCAATTCTCCATTTTGTATTCAATTCTCAGTTTAGCGGTTTGTGTATGTGTGTGTGGGGGCGGGGGGGGGGGGCGGGGGGCCTACCAAGATACTAGCATAAACAGAAATAGAATCGCAGTGATCAACAGCATAAGAAGACAAACAGACTTTTCACTTTTCGAGTAATATTATACTGCGCTGCAGAAAAATAAATCATAACCATTACACAAATCTGGCCCGTAGCACTATATGCCTGTGAAACGTGAACCTGATAAGCTTCAGGCATATGGTGTAATTGTAGAATGGAACTCATAAACGGAACAGTAAAGGTCGTACGGATAAGTTTCTTAAAGAAATAGATGCAAAGACATAACCATTGAAAGGTGTACAAAAATGCACGTCATCTTCCTTGGTTAACTTCTGTACAGAATACATCACGAGGAATGACAGAGAAATATTGAAACGGAACAACACGATCCATTTGTAATGGGAGAAATATAAATGTCTGAACTTCGATATGTGTAAATTACAGAATTACTATCAACAACACAAATAGGAATTTAAATGCTAATGAAGTCAGTATAACAAAATGTATATCGCAATGCAGCAAAATACCCATGGGGGGGGGGGGGGGGGGGGGGGGAACAGGAAAACATGGCAGCCGAAGAAACAAATATGGCAGCATATATTTTTATGAAAGGAGTGAAATTACAGAAAGTGAGTAGTTTTACATATCTAGGTTACCTGCGGTTGAAAAAAAAAGATGTAAGATATTAAAAATAAAAAAAAGAACAAATATTTCTCTTGAAATATAGCTAAAGAAATTAACACCTTCATGAAAAGAAGCGGATAGGTTAACAACAATCAGATTACACAGAGAATGCACATTTCCTGTAGCAACATATGGCTGTCGAACGTGGATGGTAAACAAATCATCTGGAAAGCAGGTACACGACATTGAATATAATTGTTACAGAATAGTATTATAATGTAATGGGTGGATATGAGAACAAAGAGATATAGCCAACAAGAACCCCGTATTGAAGACGGTTGGTTGGTAAGGCGAACTCATATGAGGAAAGGAAATAGTTTGAATATGCAAACATGCTTTAAAGTCTTGAAAAGATTATTATGGTGGGAAGTGTACTGAGGAGGAGGAGATGAGAGCTGGATGGATGCAAAATGTGATAGATAACTTACACACGAGAGTAACAGAGACGGACAGCTGGCAGCCAATCACCGTATGTCACAACTGTAAATGAAACCAATCATTGTGTCTCACAAGTGAGAAAGATAACCAATCATCCTATCTCTCAAGTGAGAAAGGCACCAATCATCCTATCTCTCAAGTGAGAACGGTAACCAATCATCGAATCTCTTAAGTGAGGAAGGCACCAACCATTGTATCTCTCAAGTGAAAAGGAAACCAATCATCCTCATGTTGACGCCTCATACCATCGAAATCAACACAAAGCGATCTGCTTCCCAATCAGCCGCAGTTAATTCGAAGTCTAGACAAGGTATGTCTGGGAATTGTGACAAATCTGGACTCGGTATGTCCAAAAAATATGACAACTCTGGACCCGGTATGATCTGGAATTGTGACAACTCTGGACCCGGTATATCTGAGAATTGTGACAACTCTGGACCCGGTATGTGTGGGCATTTGACAACCCTGGAACAGGTATGTGTGGGCATTGTGACAACTATGGACCCGGTATGTCTGGGAATTGTGACAACTATAGACCCGGTATGCCTGGGAATTGTGACAACTATGGACCCGGTATGTGTGGGCTTTGTGACAACTCTGGACCCGGCATATCTGGGAATTGTGACAACTATGGACCCGGTATGTGTGGGCTTTGTGACAACTATGGACCCGGTATGTACGGGCTTTGTGACAACTCTGGACCCGGTATGTCTGGGAATTGTGACAACTCTGGACCTGGTATGTGTGGGCTTTGTGACAACTGTGGACCCGGTATATCTGCGAATTGTGACAACTATGGACCCGGTATATCTGGGAATTGTGACAACTCTGGACCCGGTATATCTGGGAATTGTGACAACTATGGACCCGGTATATCTGGGAATTGTGACAACTATGGACCCGGTATATCTGGGAATTGTGACAACTATGGACCCGGTATATCTGGGAATTGTGACAACTATGGACCCGGTATATCTGGGAATTGTGACAACTATGGACCCGGTATATCTGGGAATTGTGACAACTATGGAACCGGTATATCTGGGAATTGTGACAACTATGGACCCGGTATATCTGGGAATTGTGACAACTCTGGACCCGGTATATCAGGGAATTGTGACAACTATGGACCCGGTATGTGTGGGCTTTGTGACAACTGTGGACCCGGTATATCTGGGAATTGTGACAACTCTGGACCCGGTATATCTGGGAATTGTGACAACTCTGGACCCGGTATATCTGGGAATTGTGACAACTATGGACCCTGTATGTGTGGGCTTTGTGACAACTGTGGACCCGGTATATACGGGCTTTGTGACAACTCTGGACCCGGTATGTACGGGCTTTGTGACAACTCTGGACCCGGTATGTGTGGGCATTTGACAACCCTGGAACAGGTATGTGTGGGCATTGTGACAACTATGGACCCGGTATGTCTGGGAATTGTGACAACTATAGACCCGGTATGTCTGGGAATTGTGACAACTCTGGACCCGGTATGCCTGGGAATTGTGACAACTCTGGACCCGGTATGCCTGGGAATTGTGACAACTCTGAACCCGGTATGCCTAGGAATTGTGACAACTATGGACCCGGTATGACTGGCAATTGTGACAACACTGGACCCGGTATATCTGAGAATTGTGACAACTCTGGACCCGGTATGTGTGGGCATTTGACAACCCTGGAACAGGTATGTGTGGGCATTGTGACAACTATGGACCCGGTATGTCTGGGAATTGTGACAACTATAGACCCGGTATGTCTGGGAATTGTGACAACTCTGGACCCGGTATGCCTGGGAATTGTGACAACTATGGACCCGGTATGTGTGGGCTTTGTGACAACTCTGGACCCGGTATATCTGGGAATTGTGACAACTCTGGACCCGGTATGTACGGCTTTGTGACAACTCTCGACCCGGTATGTACGGGCTTTGTGACAACTCTGGACCCGGTATATCTGGGAATTGTGACAACTCTGGACCCGGTATATCTGGGAATTGTGACAACTATAGACCCGGTATGTGTGGGCTTTGTGACAACTGTGGACCCGGTATGTACGGGCTTTGTGACAACTCTGCACCCGGCATATCTGGGAATTGTGACAACTCTGGACCCGGTATGTACGGGCTTTGTGACAACTCTGGACCCGGTATGTACGGGCTTTGTGACAACTCTGGACCCGGTATATCTGGGAATTGTGACAACTCTGGACCCGGTATATCTGGGAATTGTGACAACTCTGGACCCGGTATATCTGGGAATTGTGACAACTATGGACCCGGTATGTGTGGGCTTTGTGACAACTGTGGACCCGGTATGTACGGGCTTTGTGACAACTCTGGACCCGGTATATCTGGGAATTGTGACAACTCTGGACCCGGTATGTACGGGCTTTGTGACAACTCTGGACCCGGCATATCTGGGAATTGTGATAACTTTGGACCTGGTATGTCTGGGAATTTGTCCGTACTCCATTACACTCTCGTATATGTGTGCATCATTCCATTTGTCCATACATCGTTCCACTCTTGTATATGTGTGCATCATTCCATTTGTCTATACTCTATTCCACGCTTTTATATAGGCGTGCATCATTCCATTTGTCCATATTTAATTTCACTATTGTATATATCCATACTCTATTCCACTTGTGCATATGTGTGTACATCTTTCCATCTGTCCCTACGCCATTTCACTCATGTACATGTGTGCACATATTTCCATCTGTCCATCATTTATTCCTGTCTGTAATCCGTTTATTGCTCAAAAATTCAGTTATCCATTTATTGACTCACCTACCATTCACTAATTTATTCGATACTGCTATAAACTATTTATCTACATGCTTCAACTCTCCCTCCACCCCCATCCTTTTCGAAGTAATTTCCCATTGGTGACTCTGTCATATCATGTTAGTTCTTATATTTTGCACAGGCACTATTTAATAAATGGTTGTAGCCTAATTGTATTCGTAACAAACAAACAACCACTGCAGGAGATCCTACTCCTGGAACTTGAAGCATTTTTTGCCCACATTGTCAAAGAACATTTCGAGCCAAAATAGACCTTTTCAGTCATCTTAGAACTCTCCATACTTTCAACCAGTGTTCCATTTTGACGCTTTTCGCACCAAATTTAGTGCTTTTTCAAGTCATTTGGTGCCAAAATATTACATTTAGCGCTGCCACGCGAATTTGGTGCTTCACAATTATTTTAGTGCTTTTTTGTGCTTTTTTGGGTGGGTAAAAATTACTTTAAAAATCATATTGGGAACACTAAAAAGTCGAATTTGAACTGAAGCGAGGGAGTAAAACAGTCTGTGTACATTACCGCGTAATATTCAAGTAATTTAACTCCCTTTAATACGATTTAGTTGAAGTGAGTGACTGCAACGCGCAGGCAATATAAAATGCGTTAAAAGATTGTTTAAACAAGAATGGACTTGAGTTGCAAAGACTAGTTGCACTCTGCACTGACAGCGCATCTGTCATGACAGGTGTAAACAATGGAGTATATACAAAATTAAAATCCGAAGTTCCTTATCTGGTACTAGTTAGGTGTGTATGTCATTCCCTTCAGCTGGCAGTGTCACAGGTTGCAGCTGCTTGTCTGCCAAGGAACATAGAGTTCATGATAAGAGAAACATCTAAATGGTTTTCTCACTCAAGTCTTCGTCAAGCAAAGTACAGTGAGCTTTTTGCTTCAATAAATGATGGACAACATCCGCTGAATGTTGTTCAATTAAGCCAGACACGATGAATGTCCATTTAATCTGCCATTTTCAGAATATTGCAGCAGTGGGTCGAGCTCAGAACTCATTTTGATATAGCAAGACTCAACGAGCGCTGTTATACAGCAGAACTTCTACATTCTATGTTTAGCGACATGAAAAACTATGTGCATCTCATATTTCTCAAGCATGTTCTCGGAGAAGAAAGTGTGAATAAGAAATTCGAAGCAGATATACAGGATCCAACAAATCTGTCCAACTCACTGATTCTATCAGTTCAAAGATTGCTATTTCTGGGAGAAAAAAATAACAGAAATTGATGCTATGCAATATTATTTAGATTCTCATCCCAATGTAGGTTATGAGTTTGAGAAAGAAATAGCAGGCTACAGTTTTCTGATGAGAAAGAAATTCGTGGAAGGTGCATCCAGTTTTTAATAGAGCTGTTGACACAGCTGCGATTACGTTTGCAGTCCATGTCATGTCTTAGTGGAAGTGAATGTCTACAGCCAATGAAGCCCAGTATGGTGGATCTTACTAAAATGTTTGTAGAAGTTGCAGCTACTCTCACCCGCATCGAATTCCAGTGGAGAAAACTTCTTCGTATGCAGTGGACAGAGACCCCTGACACACTTGGACTTTGGGCAGAAATAGCCTCATACAGGGATGTCACCGGTGAAAATCATTTCCAAGATCTTTACAGATTTAGCTTTAACTGTGCTCATTTTGCCTCATTCTAATGCGGACGTGGAGCGTATTTTCAGTCAGATGGGAGTTATAAAATCAAAATTGCGGAACAGACTGAGCATCATGAGTTTGACAGCTGTTTTGACTATTAGATATGGAATGAAAAGATATGGCAAATGCTGTCATGATTATAAACTACCTAAGGATATTCTACAACAAAATTGGATCACAGGAGGCATATGCACGTTTCTTTCAAGCATCATCATCATATCATCATCATCATCATCATCATCATCATCATCATCATCATCATCATCATCATCATCATCATCATCATCATCATCATCATCATCATCATCATCATCGCAGGAGCAAACACAGCAGGAAATATCTACAGAAACTGAAGAGGAGTTGTCTGACTGGGATTTGAACTTCATTCTAATATGCAATGATAATAATAAATTATAATGTGCTACTTTATAACATTTTTAATGAATATCGCCAGTGCTTGATTTAGTGATTTTCCCAAAAAATAGTATTGCAATTTAGTGCTTTTTTGGCTCGAGAGTAGTTCTGATTGGGATTTGGCGGATCTGGAATAATCTTCATTGTAATATGAAGTGATAATAATAAATTATAATGTTCTACCTTGTTAGATTTGTAATAAAAACCGTTGGTGCTATGTTTTGGTGCTTTCCAAAAACATTTTGCTGTTTTTTTTGGGTCGATTTTGGTGCTTTTTCATCAAAAGGAGATGACAACACTGCTTTCAACCCCACTGGATGAAATAAATGTTCATCATCATTCTTGATGGACAAACACCATAGACCTTATACCGGTGTAACGTTAGATTAGGATATTCCATGTTTGGTGCTATATTTAATTTCTTTTGACTCCATGAATTTCTAGTACTATACAAGCTCCTTTTGTCTTTTGAATTCTGACCTTGTTATCTTTGTTTCCCTATCTTTGCTACATATAGTATTT
>JACEFZ010010850.1:0-73910 GCA_014155875.1 Cepaea nemoralis | reverse complement strand
AGGCATCAAGCTCAGGGATCTCACTAAATTTAAATAATAAATAATTACTAATAATTAAAATAATATAGAAAATTCTTTCATTAAAATTATTTTGTACTTGAATTTCAGTTCTCCATTATATGTTTTAAAAATTTACTTACTGTGTTTGTTCAATAATATCCTATCGATTTCTTCCTAAAACCTATCATTCAAGTTTCTTTAGTGAACATTTCAATTTTTCATTATTAAAAATAATGTATATGTTAGGTGGGGGGCATAAGAATTTTAGAAAGCTTAGGTGGGGCATAGCACAAAAAAGGTTGGGAAACACTGCTCTAGATATTTAAACTACCAAGCAATAAACCGTGCAATCTATTGTTTGCGGCTTATGTGTGTATAATATGTATCTTGTAATCTGAGAAAGGTAATATGGTTAGCACAAGAACTAGAAACCCTTTTGTTTCTTCTTCTTTCATTCGCGTGAAATTTATTGTCTGAACTTGCAATGATTGTCTTTTGTGTGAAATACATTGCCTTTTCTTAGTTCACTCAATGGTCTCTAGTAGTGGTTCTCAACCTTTTTTGGCCCATGCACCCCTTCATCATATGTTCAGCAATGTCATTCCCCGATTTCGTATTTCCTCCCTATAACCCCCCCCCCCCCCCCCCCCTTTTTTTTGGCGCCTTCACAGCATACGTAAAAATGTAAGCTAAATTTAATAACACATACTAGAACAAGTCTAGATGTCTACATAAAACGTGATTTGTGGGTTTACTTACGTTATAAAACGAATTTCAGAAGGGCGAGAAGTACAGAACCGTAAAGTGTGAAGGGAAAAACAATATCATGTAATCCGTTCTTGTATTAACACGATCTTGAAATAATCTTAATCTCCCCCACCCTGAAGGGGGAATTCTCCACCGGTTGAGAACCATTGGTCTATAGAGTTTATCTTCCACTGTCGTTTCTCAAAGCGAGACAATTTTCCTAAATATGTCGTATTTTGGGCAGCCTTGGGGTATGTGATTTGCTGCCAATCCACAATGCACATGGCTGATGTGCCAATTTTGAAGATTGTAGTCATGTGGTTGCGCAATCTAATGTGTCCTATTCTGGGGCACATAATAATTTGTTCTGGTCTGTCTATAAAGTGGTAATCGTATTGTGCCTTTTGGTGTTTGAAACAATTATGTTTGGACTATATGATGACAGAACTCAGCACTTGTGTCTGTGACTCGGTTGGCAGATATTGACTGGGCTCCAACGTTCACTCGCTTTGAACTCAACCATAGCTCACACACGTACTATTACTTCTAGTGCACTGGACTGATTTTTGAGCGTGGATTAACTTTTCCTATTACCAGTGTCCCTCGCCATCAGGCGAAACCACTCCAACTTCAGAAGTACTGGTAATTGACGTTCCCAAGTCAAGGAGAAGTCAACATTTTAATCCAACTGACCGGTGTAGGGGTTGAACCCGCTATCTTCCCACAGCTCACAGGAAGTTTAAGAACGATTGTTCTTATCCATTCGGCCATGCCAACCTCCGGCTGATGACATGAACTGGGGGGGGGGGGGGGGGGGGTGAAGCCTGTCAGGCACTTCAATGCCATGAGAGGAGATACCATAACCAACACCTTATGGAAACAGTGAGCTGGAATACTTTGGGATGACTGGTGCATCGGCGGACTAAGCACGCGTGAAGATTCCCCGTTGTGCAGTGACGACGTTGGATATAGCGTAACATCACATATTATAACGCATGTATGTTACTACTCATCATCAATATTATCACTTTCCACTTTTGCCGTTAAGCGTGGTGGGGAGAAATAGTTGACGCTTCAGCGCCCGATGGGTGGCACTGGATAGTGTCATTAATGTGATTGTACAATGTCTTTGACGTCGTCAATCTATTTTCTTTTCGGGCGTTTTCTTGCTCTCATATCAGATCTTCTTTGTTGTAGGGCCAGTGCTGGTAACTGATAGTGTTGCATTCTAATGAGGTGGCCGAACCATTTGATCTGTCTTTAAACATATGTGGCACAAGGTGTTGGTCTGTCTGATAGAGAGGGGAAAAGAGAGAGACATATGGAAGCAAAGAGAGGAGAGAGAGAGAGAGAGAGAGATGAGAGGAGGAGAGAGGAGAGAGAGGAGAGAGAGAGAGAGGAGAGAGAGAGAGAGAGAGAGAGAGAGAGAGAGAGAGAGAGACAGACAGACACAGACAGACAGACAGACAGACAGACAGACAGAGGAAGAAAAGGGAGAAATCTTGCATCAAAACAAGACAATCTAACCATGAGACATTGAACGCCAAAACAGAGTTTCCAATACAACCATTAATTTTACTGAACATATTTTACAAATTATACTGACCAGTTTAATGTCATTATTCTAGTAAACATATTGAGTGCATTAATAAATTTATCATAAGAATAATAATTTTATCGAACATCATCAAGTGCCTTGCCAGTTGGTGTTGGAGATCATGTTCCTCCATGTCTCACGATCTCTAATAGAATGTATCACCTGCCAAATATTTCCCCACGCTTTACAACAAATGGCTGTTAAGAACGTGGACAATGAGCAGACAAGATAAAAAACATCTGATGGCTGTGGAAATGTGGTTTCTGAGGAAAATGCAAAGAAAATCGTGAACGGAAAGAAAAATTAATGAACAAGACCTACAAGAAACAAATGAAAACCGTAAACTGATTAGAGAAATTAGTTGACAGTCAACATTTTGTGGTCATGTTATGAGAAGAAATAAACTGAAGAGTTTGGTGACAACTGGCAAAATCGAGGGGAAGAGAACAAGAGGAAGACACGGAGGTAAATACCTGGATGGTTTGGCCACGTGGCATGGTCGAGACAAGAACACTGAGCTGATCCACGACTCTGATGATCGTGTGAGATAGCGAACATGACCGCCCACGCATGTCGGCATGGCACTTGATGATGATGACATCAAGAATATTATCTCGTCGTTTTCCTCTACTTCTATTCCCATACATATTTCCAGTTGTTACATTATGTTCATTCCGGTGTTTCTGTCCTGCTATGCTTTTGCCGAGGACGTCAAAAACAAAAAGTAGGGGTATGGACATGAAATAGTGCAACATTTTGGCATCTTCAAAGTTTTGGCTTGTTTTAAGAAAAATCTGTACACCCAGAAAATCATAACTGGACAAAGCGATCTGAAGCCATTTTGTTTTAGTAGCCAGCCAGCCCAGTTCGTGAAGACGAGAAATGTGGGAAATGTACTGTGTTTCGGACTATTGCGTTATGGGAAGTATTCCCTGAGGGGATCTGTGGTCAAGTGATGTCTTTGGGAAACTGAATGGCTGACCATAGTGTAGTGTCAGAGCTTTCCTGGGTGTCTGAAAGTGTTGCAACTCATATTTATGTTGTGTAACTTATGTGTTTGTAGAGTCTTGTGGTTGTAAGTGCCAAGGTTCTTTGTTGTCACATTCTACTCAGCTTTGATTGTGGTACTTGAGGCACTCTGTTTGGCCTAGAAGATAGAAGTCTGGTGGTTATGAAAAAGGGGTTACCCTTGGTTGATGTTTGATGTCTGTGGTATTTGGGTGTATGATCTAATGTTTGTTTACACATCAGGTGTCTATGTTCTGTTAGAAGTGATAAAAAGCTATTTTTGTATTGTTCTTGATTTGTTTGTTTAGTCTTTTTTAATTTTTACCCTCACTTCTACCACAATCTTAGCACCTTAATTCACTGCTCTGGGTTTCAACATGATAGTTCCTGCCTGAATATCAGTAACGGGGCTGAGTCGTCTCGAGGTATGGTGTCCGCCTCAAGTGCTGGAGGTCCCGGGTTCAAGTCCCAGTGAGGGCGGGGAATTTTTTTTCATGTGGACTTCTAGTAACAAAATTGGGTAGTGAGATCGGACACCCGTGTGCATTGCTGCACACGTAAAAAAATCCCTTGGCAGTTGGAAATCGAAAAAGATAAGCCTAACGGCGCTGCACGGGCAAAGTTTCGAGTTACAATTCTACCCAAAGTATTTCAGGATGCTCACCGGTGCTATGGAGTTCATACACTGAGCTGAGATCCTCTGGACACAGGCTTGAGTTAGGAGTAGAACGGAGCACTTATGGGTTACTCCCGTGTGCCATGATGTTGATCCATCGACTAAACTAAACTAAACTGAATATCAGTAATAATTGAAACCCCTGTCTCAAGAAACTGGAATATCTTCTTAATTTTAACTATCCCTTTCCTTGTAAAGCAGGGGCAGTGTGGGGTTCTCTTTTTCTTTTTTTTTTTTTGCTTGTATTTTTTTTTCCAGCCAGAGTTGCGCTTTTCTCCCCTTAGCACCATAGCAAAGTAAACTTTGTCTTCCTTTTTTTTTCACTGTACTTAATTACCCTACCTTACTTTACTCTACTATCTAATTATTCACAGTCGACATGTAGTAGTTAGTTATAGTCTACTTTACTTTACTGTCTAATTATTTGGAGCCGACAAGTAGTTGTTGGTTATGGTCTACTTTAATTTACTATCTAATTATTTGGAGCTGATAAGTAGTTGTTGGTTTTGGTCTGATCTACTTTACTTTATAATCAAATTATTTTCATCTGACATGTAGTTGCTGGTTATGACCTACTTTACTATATTTGTTGGTTATGGTCTCAAGTTCGCACCGCTAGGCATCGGACCTCTTTTAGTGACAATAGCTACAGTTACCAACCAATATGGTCACTGCCAAGAAGGAAAGCAAGGACAAACTAACTTCTTGACAAGTGTCTAGAAAACTACAGCAGTTAGAGAAAAATTATGGAGAAAGAATGTAAGGGGAGCAAAGTTCTACACTCAACATGCCACAGGAGGATGATGATGATCATCATCATATTATTTAATTACAAGATGTTATCCGGGTCGCACTAGAAGCAATAAATAGTACAACTGTAAACTCCATGCATGCCATAAGGTCCAACTAAGGAAGGTTGGCATGAAACTGTCTACCTCATCCCATAGCTGAAAACTACAACCAATCAAGTACAAGTCTCCAAAGGAGTGGGTCTCAACTGGTTGATGACCTACACTCCATTGGAAGATAAAAGGCAGCAGTAGGAGAAGAACAATGCCCAACTATCCTGCTTTTCCATGTTCTCATTACATGTGATATTTCTGGATAGTATATTTCACTTTAGTTGTCTCGGTTTACTTTCACATACATTTAACACTTGTATATAACTGTAATTTTGAATAACTCGTGTGTTACTGTAATTTTGAATATTGTGAAGATCAAGGCTTCTCATGACCACAATCATAAAACAATGGACGGAGCAGATTCTTGACATATAACACTATTTGAATCATGAAGACACAAATAACTGATTGCACAATTTACTGTCTGGCATAATTCACTGCTGACATAATCAGGTACAATCCAAAATATACAACACACATATTCCCACTGTATGCCCCTGACAAGATGCAGCAAAATATGTAAAATGTTAGTTGCATTATCCTGTTACAGGAAGTTGCAGTCACCCCCAGCAATTTTTTGTTTTTGCTATTTGTGAGCTCTGGCAAGCTGACCTTTACGTTCAGTAGTTTACCATTGCTTTCTGAACAACCGGCACCAATAATATTTTGTAAAAAAGCAATGCAAGACGGTCTACTACCAAATTACCCATAGCTGTGTTCCGAATGTGGTACGCGGGATTATGAACTGCGTCCATAACCTCTTTGCCACGGAGCCGACAGCAAAATATGCCAGGCGAGAAATTGGGACATCTATTGTTTATATCTCCAGTATTCAAATTCACCACAGGAAAACGTTGTTTTGAGTATAAAGCTATGTATAAAAAGCTGAAGGAAAGTAAATAAAACAACATTTGAATATTAAGTCTCATTGATTTGGGTCATCTGTGGAACTTGCTTCTTTACCAAGAATCATCACCTTGATCACTGTAAGGCAGGGGGAACAACAAAGTTTAAATTATACAAGGGCAATAAATCATGAACAAGACAAAAGAATATCATTGAACAACACTTAATAGATTCTTCTTCTTTTTCTTCTTCACTCCTCTTTCGTGGGAAGCTTCTCACACCAGGTTATGCACCTCAAAGGTTTGTGCGTCCGACTTCGGCATTTCTGAAAGGATTGCTTCCTCTAGACAGATTCTATCCGTGGTAACGGGCTCTATCTGCTTAACGGTAGGTTTTCTTTCCTAACAATTTTGCCAGGGCTGTGGCCTTATTGTCTACTCTGTGCAATTCCCAACTGTCGAGCGACTTCCCATATACAAAACTGTAATACAGAACCTTGTGTTTTCAGTCCTTACCCAAGAAGGTTAGATATCTTACCTCACTCCCCAGGACATTGGGGGACATGTGGTATCAAAAGATACTAACAGTTGTTGAACAAATTTATATTACTAATTTTGTCTGTTCAGAGTATTTTGAAAATTCTTCTGTGAAATCCACATCTTTGAGGCCTCCAGGGATTTTTGTGCTTGTTTACCAACTGTCCAGGATTCACGGCTGTATGTTAAAGCTGGTTCTATGTAACATGCAAGAACTCTTCTCTATAACCACCAGTAACAGGAATTTTTAGCCAGATATACTTGTATATCCCCTCTCCCATCTGTCTCTCCCCTCCCCCTCTCTCTCCTCCTCTCCACATCTCTCTCACTCCATCTTTCTCCCCCTCTCTCGCACTACCCCATCTGTCACTTCTTCCCCCCCTCTCTTTCTCTCCCCCCATCCCTCTCTCTCCCCCTTCACTCCCGTCTCTCTCACTCCCCTGTCTGCCCCCTCCTCTCTCACTCCCTTCTTCCCTCTCTATCTCTCACCCCCTCCCTCTCTCCCTCCCTCTTACTCTGATAAACTGTATCACAGTACAGACCTGTAATATAGTGCAGGTCTTTCACACAGTTCTGACCCAGATCCACTATCGACCTACATACTAGTGTTTGAACTCACTCAATGTGAGATTAGATACATAAAGAACACTGCTGGAAAAACAAGAACAGATACAGAGACAAATGAGAAGCTAACAAAAATTAGCAACCAAGAACAAGTGCATGGATAATACTGATTACTGACTTAATAAAACACCAATTAATTAAATGGTTCGGACATTTAGCTAGAATGGAACAAGATCAACTAGCGACTTGAGCGTTCTGCATGAGAACATTGGGATAGAAGGTGAGAGAACGTCCCAGAAGTGATGGCTAGATGGGTTTAAAGAGACACTGAAGAAGTCAAATATATTAACACAAGCAACAAGACAATCGAAAAACACCTCCTCTCTGAGATACTTCAAGACAAAAGCATTAGGACACAAGAAGAAGAGGGAGAAGAAGATTCCAGCGTAGACAAGTATTCCAATGCTGGCCAGCCAATCAGTGTTCTGAAAAAAAAAACAGGAAAATATATTTTGGCTCTGACAGAGACGATGTAGAATGAGGTGACAGACAAAGTTCCCTGCAAGAGAAGAAAACAAACATGATTGTTATTCCTGCGTTCACTCACTCTGAACTCAAGCATAGTCCATACACGTGCTACTATTTCTAGTGCACTGGACTGATGTTTGCGTGTGGATTAGCTTTCCCTATTACCAGTGTCCCTCGCTATCAGGCGAACCCACTCAAACTTCTGAGGTATTTGTAATTTATGTCCCCAAGTCAAGCAGTGAATATTGGAATGTAAATGAACAAATTGGGAAGAACTTGGAAGCAACAGGGATGTGGTTCCTACGACAAATGTTACGAATTCATTGGACTGCCAAAGTAACTAACGACTGCCTGAAAGAAGCTAATGAAACTAGAACATTATATACAACAATAAGAAAGATACAAACAGCTTTCTTTGGTTATGTTATAAGAAGAGAGGCATTGGAGAACATCGTGACAACTTGAAAGATCGAGGGGAAGAGAGGGAGAGGTAGACCAAGAAAAATTATAGTGGATGGACTGAGGCGGTGGCATGGAGGAATACCAACAGCGGAGTTGATCCAGAAAAACAAAGACTGAGATCTGTCGAAAGTCATGAACGCCCACAGCCAGCCGACATGGCATTTTCTGATGAGAAATCAATATTTTAGTCCAACTGACCGGTATGGGGGTTGAAACGGCTACCTCAGCATAAGCAAACAGGATGTTTAGGAGCAAACACTCTTAGCTATTCGGCCATGCTGACCTCATTATGATGATAATTGTGATGAAAATGATGATGCTGATCTGGCAGCATTTAATACTTGCCTCTTGTCGTCCACGGCAACTGACAAATCCTCAGACTCAGAAAGGTGTGGCGTCCCATCCTGTTGAAATACATATTATTTTCTCAAATTCTGATCAAAATTAGTAACGAACGAACAAGCTAACAAACTTTATTTTCAAAGAGTTAAGAATTGGGCCCGTCTGACATTCTACACTTCTCATCTCTTTGCTCTCATATATAATTTCATTCATACATCACTTATGAAGCTAATCTAAGACAACAGAACAATATGCACTAATTGTTTACATGGCAAGTATAATTACCTAAGGTAGTATAACATACCATGGGTGCTGGCAGTTCAGAAAGCAATGGCAAACTACTGAACGTAAACTTTACAGGAAATTGCAAACAGCCAAAAATGCTGAGGTTGACTGCAATATCCTGTAAAGGATTCATTCAGTAGCATGTCCTTTGCAGAACCTCACTCCCATAACAACCTTCCGGAAAACCTCTCGATCATAAGCAAGATGTCCCGCGTCTGATACACCCATCTGGAGATCATCCGCCACATCCTGCACCCATCTTCTCTTTAGCCTTCCTCTTCCTCTCTTCCCAGGCATATACCCCTCCATTATTGTTCTCTCCAGACTTTCGTGACGTTTCAAGTGACCAAAATATTTCAATTTCCTTTGTTTTATTGTCTTTAATAGCCAACCTTCTTCAATATTCAACTCTTGAAGTATGGATGCATTTGTTCTTTTCTTTACCCAAGATATTCTTAGAACTCGTCTATAACATTTATATTCAAAGGCGTTTATGTGCTGTTCAGCTTGCTTAGTAAGTGTCCATGTCTCACAGGCGTATGTTGCAATGGGAAAGATGCATGCTCTTAAACATCGAATTTTTGTAGTTCTATCTGTTCCACTCCATGTGTATTATACTAGTTGTCAGTTGAGGTAATTATTATTATTTTTGGTTTTTCTTTTTCAGCGGGGCTTGTAGTCTGTACTGAGGTAATGTTCAAACAGGTTGCAATTGTATGTATAGGGGTTGGTGGCATCTTTGATTTCTAGTGGAAGATTGTTCCACAACTGAGTGGAAGAGAATATCAGCATAAGTAGGAGTCTCCATGGCGAAGTGGTCAAGCCATTTGACTCGGGCTCCGAAGGTTGTAGGTTCTATTACGGGCCGCGCCCTTCGGTTCATGAGTGAAATTTTTCGGAGACTGTGGGTCGTCACTAGAGCTACAGAGTTTGTGCTTTGTGCGACGCTTTGAGCGCTGCGGAAAGAGATCGAGCCATATGGGATATAACAAAGTGCAATGAAGTCGACCCTGTAGACTTTTAAGACTCGACTTTTAAGCATAATAGGTAAGTACAGGGGACATTGCCAAATTCACCAACCATTTTCCAGTGTTTTTCCAAAGTGATTTTGATCTTTTTGTTTTCCAGGTATTATCAAGATGGTTTTGATCTTTTCCCAGGTTTTCTCAAGGTGATTTGGATCTTTTCCTATGTTTTTTCAAGGTGATTTTGACCTTTCTCCAGGTTGCCACATACAAAAGGCATTTAATTTCTCACAAAAGCAAGAGTAATGCTCTAAACTTACCACATTTTGCAGCCAGATGAGTTGTAGTAATAGTAAGTAGTGAGTGGCTATAGTTAGAACATTGCAGTAGTAGTAGTAGTGGTAGCAGCAGAAGTAGTAGTGGTAGCAGTAGCAGTAGTAGTAGTAGTAGTAGTAGTAGTAGTAGTAGTAGTAGTAGTAGTAGTAGTAGTAGTGGTGGTGGTGGTGGTGGTGGTGGTGGTGGTGGTGGTGGTGGTGGTGGTGGTGGTGGTGGTGGTGGTGGTGGTGGTGGTGGTAGTAGTAGTAGTAGTAGTAGTTGTAGTAGTAGTAATAGTAGTTGTAAGTGGTAATAATTTATATGTAGTAGTAGAAATAGTAGCTAGTAGTAAAGTTCATCATCATCATCCAGTGCCTTGCTAGTTAGCATGGGTCATCATGCACCTCCACAAATTAAGATCTCATTCGGTATGGATCATTTTGTGTGTTGACTCCCTTCTGTACCATGACACAAGACTGTCAAGAATTGTCTAAGAATTATCTCTCTTTCTCTGTTTCCACAAATCTTTCCGCTGTCACAACATGTTCCAGTTTTTGTCTTCTCATAACGTGACAAAAAATGATGACTGCCACTTTCTTAAATTTGTGATAAGTTGTCTTTGCGACTTAGCTTCCCTCAAAATGTCCAGATTGGTCATTTTGATTGTTCAATTAATTTTCTGCATTCTTCTATAAAACCACATCTCCAAGGCTTCCATGGATTATGTTGCCTGTTGACTAATTGTCCAGGATTCGCAGCCGTATGTTAAAATTAGTTCTATGTAACACGCAAGAATTCTTTTTCTAACTTTCAAGGGCAATGACTTACTGCACAAAACGTTCTTCATTTGATAGAATGCAATTTTTGCTTGTTCTATTCAGTTCGTTATTTCAGTGATGCACCTTCCATCTGATGTTATCCAAGTGAATTTCTGCACTTGCCACAAAATAACATCATTTACTTTAATTGTAAATTTAGACACAGTCTATCACCAAGATTTCTGTCTTTTTATTATTCAATCTAAGGCCCATTTTTTTCAACACATTCAAAAATAAGAGAAATAACCCAAATACAGAGTTCAAGACATCCAAAGACAAGGAAAATCACTTAAATATAGAGTTCAAGACATCCAAAAACAAGAGAAATCACTTAAATATAGAGTTCAAGACATCCAAAAACAAGGGCCATCAAAATATAGAGATTCAAACCATACCCAAACATAAAGTTCATACCATAGACAGCAAACAAGGGACATTATCCAAATAAGACTTACTGCTGGCTGTCCTTGACCCCATGTATCCACAGTCTTCTTGCTCATCTGCTGGGTGAAAGCAATATTGATATTACACAACAGACACTACACATCATATATATATATATATATATATATATATATATATATATATATATATATATATATATATATATATATACTAGCTGACCCGGCCCGGCTTCGCCCAGTCCCTGGTGGGGAGCATCTCATTTAATTCATATAAGTAGTCATATAAGTTCTCGTTCCCGTTACCGACTGTCTGTCTGTCTGTCTGTCTGTCTGTCTGTCTGTCTGTCTGACCCGGCCCGGCATTGCCCAGCTCCTGGTGTGGAGCATCTCATTTAATTCATATAAGTAGTCATATAAGTTCCCGTTCCCGTTACCGACTATCTGTCTGTCTGTCTGTCTGTCTGTCTGTCTGTCTGTCTGTCTATCTGTCTGCCTGACCCTGTCCGGCTTCGCCCAGTCCCTGGTGGGGAGCATCTCATTTAATTCATATAAGTAGTCATATAAGTTCTCATTAAATTCATACAACTAAAAAAGTAACTTAAAAGAATGTCCTTCCACACACCATCCATTATTTTTAATGAAAACGCTTGCTAATCACCTGCAAGACTACAGTAACTTCTTAAGCAAATAAAGATGAGTTACAATGTTATGCATTGTGCATTATTTTTATGAAAACTTTGAAAATGCCTTACAGTTTGTATCATTATTTATTATAACTCATATGCCGGTACATAACTATGGACACAGAGTTTATAAATCTTTGAAAACGATGCCACAATATGACTATAAGTTATACAGAAAAGTTATGCCCCTTGAAATAACTTTTACGGAGTGAGGTCCCCTGAAATATATGCAATTATAATGAAAAATGAAAAATGAAATAATACTGAGTAAGCAGGCGATTTCACACAAAAAAAATATCACAGTTGACAGCTCTGGACTGAAAGGAAGGCGTGTAGAAAATTTCATCTCAATCGGATGGGCCGTTCGCGAGCGCACAAAGGACATACAGACAGACAGACATACGATCCTTATTTATATATAAGATATATATATATATATATATATATATATATATATATATATATATATAATACAAGATCTTCCGGTCCAATATAGCGGATAGGCTGTTGAGTTGTTCAGGCCACTGCAGTGGTTTTGCTTTTGGCTACAGTTTGCTTGTGTATTTTCCTCATGTTGGACTGGTAGTACAAGGTTCCGTCACCCAGCTACTGAGTTACGTGCATGGAGCCACACTGCAAGCTGTGGATTTCATGTGGAAAGCTTTTACATATGTCCACGGTTGTTTGTATTTTAAACTATATTTTCAAAAACATGGCTGAAGGCCGGCTGCTGAACAATCTGGTTTTGCCTTATACGGTAAGTGTGTGCAAATGTTGGTTTTCAAGTGACTGCTGCTTTCATGGACGATGAACTGTAATTTTAGTGATGATCTGTTGTGTTGGCATTCTGCAGGAGCCTTATGCGTGAATGCCTGTGCATACTGTTGGTTAGGAGGAGCATTTTGTGTGATATTCACTGGCACAGGAACGGAGTATTACGGGGTGACCCTTTGCAATGAAGTTGGAATCACGACCAATGACTAACATAATACAAGCTACACACAAGCGTAATGTACTCAGTGTACAGTCAATATATGATATGCACAAGCATAATTTACACAACAGACTGATAGTATCACTTGACAACCTTCATTACAAGAGAAGTACCACTTTAACTCTTTCATTCCCAGACAGTTATCACTTAAATACTCTTAATTCCCAGACAGTTATCACTTAAATACTCTTAATTCCCAGACAGTTATCACTTAAATACTCTTCATTCTCAGATAGTTATCACTGTAACTCCATTCTCAAATAGTTACTACTTCAACTCCTTCATTCTCAGGCATTTTCAAATTCATTCCTTCATTTTCAGAGAGCTATCACTTTAACTCCATTTCCAGATAATTATTTCTTTAACTCCTTCATTCTCAGATAGTTATCTCTTTAACTCCTTCATTTCCAGATAGTTATCACTTTAACTCCTTCATTCTCAAACAGTTATCACTTTAACCCCTTCATTTTCAGTCAGTTATCACTTTAAATCCTTCATTCTCAGATAGTTATCTCTTTAACTCCTTCAGTCCTTGACAGTTACCACTTTTCAGTTCCAGAAAGTTATAATTTTAATGTCTTCAGACCAGACAATTATCATTTTAACTACTTCATAATCAGAAACGTTAACTTCAGTCCCATAAATTATACTTTAAAACCTTCTGACCAGACAAATATCACTTTAACTACTTCAGTCTCTGTCAGTTACCACTTCTCAGTCCTATAAAGTTATCCTTTTAATGCCTACTGATCAGTTATCACTTTAACTCCTTCATTCCCTGACAGTTACCACTTTTCAGTCCCAGAAAGTTATCATTTTAATGCCTTCTGACCAGACAGTTATCACTTTAACTACTTCAGAAGCGAAACTGATTATTTTAACCCCAACAGTCCCAGAGAGTTACCACTTTAACTCCTTAAAGCACAAGTTTAATTAACTAAAGATAGGAGACACTGATGAATGCAACTGTCAGACTGGTAAAATTACAGCTAAACATTTGTTGCAGGAGTGTCCAACATATGCAGAACAGAGAAATGTCCTTTAGCCAACACCCGCTCCATTTGAGGACAAACTCTATGGCGATGTCAGCATGCTCAAGCTGACTGTTGCTTTCTTTAAATATACACAGGTTGCCATCTGAAGGAGAAACTCACAGTTCTTCCAGAACTAATCAATCAAAATGTCTTTGATTGACAAAACCTACCTCCTTTTCTTTTTCTTTCTGCTCCAGTACCTTGGCCATGTAGGCTTTCATCACGGGGTCAATCTGATCTTCATCTTCATCATTCTTCGTAGGTGCCGAGGCCGTCTTAACCTGACATAACAACAGTAAAAATAATGAAAAATAATGAAAGAAAATGCAGCTTATAAGGATTATCATCATGTGTCCTGCCGATAAGGTGGGCTGCCATATTTCGCCATCTCACACGATCATAGAGTCATAGATCAGCTCCATATTCTTGTCTCGACCATTCCTAAGGCCAAGCTATCCGGAAATTTGCTTCTCTGCCTTCCACGTGTTCTTTTCCCCTCAATCTTGCCAGTTGTCACCAAGTTCTCTAGTTTATTTTTTCTCATAACGTCCAAAAAATGTTGACTGTCTACTCAAAAGTGCAGACAGTACATAAATACAGGTCATCATCATCATCACCATCATCATCACAATGTCTTGCCAACTGGCTTTGGCATTTGCGTCTCCTCAGATCTGGAACAAAAACGCAACCCAGGAAACAAACTGTAAAATGAAAACTATGTACCTGTTGATGCTCTCGTTCTGGTACTTCATCCTCCTTTTGTGACAATCTTTGTGTTTGCTGGTTCAGTTCTACTTCTGTTTCTCTTTGTTGCTTGTTGATATGTTTATCTGTTTATTGAATATTAACAAAAATGTCTGGCAATCTTATTGTTTGAGAGGCGAGTTTTAAAAACTTTTAAAAACCAGGAATGATTAACTGATTTACAGATGCATGGATGGATAGACAGAGAGAGAGGCAGAGCAAATAAATGAATGAACAAACTTTATTTTCAAAGGGTTAACAACTAGGCAAGCAGGCCAGTCTAACATTGTGTCCTTCTTATCTCTCTCCTTTCACACATTATTTCATTCATGCATCTTTTATTAGTTTAATTTTAAACAACAATAATAACAATCATCATCATCATGTGTCATAGCGAAACATGACCGTCCATGCTTATTGACATGTTTTGCCATCTCACCCGATCATCTCACACAGTCATGTTTCGTCATCTCACTTGATCACAAAAGTCATAGATCAGCTCTGTGTTCTTGTCTCCACCATGCCATATGGCCAAGCCAGCCAGATATTTACTTCTCTGCTTTCCCCTTGTTATTTTCCACTCATTCTTGCCAGTTGTCACCAAGTTCTCCAGTTTATTTTGTCACTCAATGTGCCCAAAGAATCTGGACTGTCCAAGTCTAATTTCTCTAATCAGTTGACAGGTTTTTAAACAAGCTATGAGTCTTTCATCACACAAATCTAAAATTCACATCACAAATATACCTGGTTCTTCTTCTTCCTCTTCTTGCTGTGTCTTCCAAACAGAGTCAAGAGAAACAGGCATCATCTGTGTGCTTGCAGCATCAATGTTGCCAACACCTGGCCATGCCTGTGCTTGTTCTGTAGCCGTATATGGAGCAGATTTGTGGACCACAGCATTTTTAGCTACTGGTGGCTTTCTACCTGCAGCAAAAGGTGTGGACATTAACACAGCAACAAGTGAACAGAGACACATGATGAAGAAGGTATAAGATTTATCAATGATTCTGTACCACTCTACAACACAATCTTCCTTCTCTCCTGTAGCACTGTCCAAAACAATCTTATTTTTAAACTGCAGTACTCTTTAGCACAATCTTCCTTCTCAACTGTAGTACTGTTCAACATAATCTTCCTTCACAAGTGTAGCACTCTTCAACACAATATTCCTTCCCAAGTGTAGCACTCTTCAACACAATCTTCCTTCTCACCTCTAGAACTCTTCAACACAATCTTCCTTCTCAACTGTAGCACTTCTTGACACATCTTCCTTCACAAGTGTAGCACTCTTCAACATAATATTCCTTCACAAGTGTAGCACTCTTCAACACAATATTCCTTCACAAGTGTAGTGTGCCATTGCTTTCTAAATGACCGGCAGCTGTGTTTTGAATGCAAAATATGGGATTGTGAATTGTGTTCGAAATCCCTTCGTCCCAAAATTATAAAGCAATTTTTAAAATGCAACAAAAGCAGAAAATGCAGGCGACACTCACCTTCGTCACTCGACACAGACCCTGTGACCACAATTATGCCTGGTGACCCAGGTCTCTGCTCCAGATCATCAACCGTGATGGGTCTCATCTGTACCCGCCTTTCATCTTCTTCCCTTCATAAACATCATCAATAATTATTAATAATAAAAACATTTGATAATGTATGTCATGCATAATTGTTCAAGCTAAAGATAGACATTTTAATATGCAGGTCACACCATGCCTTGTACTAGGTCTGATTGAGTTAGATATTGTCATCTCGAAGTCACATCGTCACTTGTGCCAGGTCTAATCCAGTTAGAGACAGATATTGTCACCTCTAAGTCACATCGTCACTTGTACCAGGTCTAATCCAGTTAGAGACAGATATTGTCACCTCTAAGTCACATCATCACTTGTACCAGGTCTAATCCAGTTAGAGACAGATATTGTCACCTCTAAGTCACATCATCACTTGTACCAGGTCTAATCCAGTTAGAGACAGATATTGTCACCTTTAAGTCACATCGTCACTTGTACCAGGTCTAATCCAGTTAGAGACAGATATTGTTACCTCTAAGTCACATCGTCACTTGTACCAGGTCTAATCCAGTTAGAGACAGATATTGTCACCTCTAAGTCACATCGTCACTTGTACCAGGTCTAATCCAGTTAGAGACAGATATTGTCACCTCTAAATCACATCATCACTTGTACCAGGTCTAATCCAGTTAGAGACAGATATTGTCACCTCTAAGTCACATCGTCACTTGTACCAGGTCTAATCCAGTTAGAGACAGATATTGTCACCTCCAAGTCACATCATCACTTGTACCAGGTCTAATCCAGTTAGAGACAGATATTGTCACCTTTATGTCACATCGTCACTTGTACCAAGTCCAACCGAGACCATGACTCGAACCAGGTCTGATCAAGACAGAGGCAGAAATAAATCAGACAAATGCACAAATCTATAAGACAGATTAGCTGTCAGAAATACAAACTAATGAAGAAAAAAGGATATAAAGAACAGTCTGTATAACAGAAACAACAGAATCACAATGGCACCTTAGATGAGTTTGTCGAGAAAGGGTCGTCTGTGTTACTGCCACAATTTCAGTGTAAAATGCATAATTCTTTCGTACTTGATATCGGATGAACAGATGACTTTAAGGACATTTGAAAATCTGCTTCCTTGTCCAGAGTTAGAGAGATAAGAATGAAGCAGGGAGGAGCCAAACATGAGTGGTAGAAACTCCGTTGTGGAGCAAGCTTGACAGGAATGTTTCGCACCCTTTACCTTCCTGACATTCTCAAGGGGTGGGCCCATCCGGGTCATGACTCCCAGCAATTTTTTTCCTCCTGTTGTGCATGGACACATTTGAGACATTTATGACTGTACATTTTTCTTATTGACATCACTAAGTGTGTCTGCCCAGAAGCCATCCCAGCCTCGGAGGGTGAACACTGGGCACCCAGTTCATCTACCAGCATGACAACAATTTGACAAGGGAACAAGACATTTGATTAACCAACATAGTTCTGGTATGGTCGGTCGATGTATGCTAAGAGGGATGTTCAGGAGGAGATCAGAGCACTCATGGACCTGTCCGGAGTGTTGAGTTGAGTTGAGTTAAGAACTGACATCACTGCACTCAGGACATTCCCATATTGCGCCGTCCCCTCGTTCAACAGCCAGTGAAGAGTCACACTACTAATCGTACCAACCGCTATCTGATTGAAAGTTCTCCTGGCCTTCCCTATCAGTTTTGAGATTCTACCAGAACCCCTGCCAATCTCCCACAACCTCATTCTTTCCACATACAGGTTCTCAATCTGTTCCCCCACCTTCTCCACCTGGTCCCACAGGCACACGACTACCTCCCCCTTGTCCATAAGCAATCTACCAAAAGAGGTGCATTCCCTGCCAGCTTATCAGCCTGTTCATTCCCCCCACACCCCTGCATGGCCAGGGCAAATATCCATACAACTCTCACAATCTGTGACCTCTGAAGAGAGGTGTGCCGTTCCGCACGAAACATGCCTTTCTCCATCTTGCTAAGCATACTCCTTGGGTCCGTAATGAATACAATGTGTGTTGCAGTGGTCTCCTCTAACCAACAGAATGCTGCTGTCCAGAGTGTGATGATGATGACCTTCACTAATGACTAAACAACGGAATCTCAAACTTACAGATGTCGTTTATCACTTCTAGAATGATCTGCCATGGACAAGAGGTCAAGCTGAGGCAATGGCGGCGCACTGCTCTGTGTCGGTCTCTGTACTTTTGTGCCCAATTCAGAAAAGCTATCTGTGGACAGACATTCATCATCATCATTATGTGCCAAACTGGTAAGCCATCAAGGTAATAACTTCTCTGCTTTCCCCTTGTTGTTGTCCTCTCAATCTTGCCAGTTGTCACCAAGATCTCCAGTTTATTTCATTTCGTAATGTGCCCAAAAAAACGTCACTGTCTATATCTAATTTATCTAATCAGTTTGCGGTTTTCATTTGCCTCTTGTAGAACTTGCTCATTAGTTTTTCTGTCTGCCCTGGTATTCTTTGCATTTTCCTCAGAAACCAAATTTCTGCTGCCATTTGATGTTCTTCAGCTTGTCTGCTCATCGAATAAGTGCATCATTCATACACAAGTATAAGCATTATATAAACATATTAAACACAATGACATAGAGAATACGATGCTATTATATCAATGTTCGAACCCCACTGCTTTGTGTGACAAAGTGATTAAGCCATCTGCTATCTCCTCTGAAGATCAAGGGTTCAAGTTCGCACTGCATCATTCAGACCACAAGTGCAATTTTTTTCAGAGACCTCAGAGGATCATTACTGGAGCTACAGAGAGTTTGTGCATTCCATTCTGTGTAGCGAGACCAAGCCAAATGGAGTAAAACTGGCTGCAATTTTTTTGTTTTGTATTTGTTCGCTCACTCTGAACTCAAAGTGTTGTCCATACACGTGCTACATTTAGTGCACTAGGTTGATGTATGCGTGTGGATTAGCTTTCCCTTTTACTAGTGTCCCTCGCCATCAGGTTAACCTTCTATGACTTCTGAGGTACTTGTAATTTACGCCCCCAACTCAAGGACAAGAAGTCAACATTTCAGTCCAACCACCACTCTAGGGGTGAACCCACAACCTCGGCATCAACACACTGGAAGTTTAGGAGCAAGTGCTCTTATCCATTCTGCCATGATGACCTACACCCACTGCAGTGAAACAGATCCTTTCAACTTTAACCTTTCACCTTGTTCAGAAAAACAGCAGACGTCCAGTTGTTGACCTATCTGGTTTTGCCTTATGCAGTAATGTGTGTGCAACTCCTGCTTTTACTATCTAGCTTCCATCGACAATGTGAATTGTAATTTTCATGGTGGACTGTTGTGTTTGTATTCTGGCAGCGGCCTTATGCATGTTTTCCTGTGTGTGATGTTGGTTTTTCGGGACTGCTGTCAATTCCACTTTTTACGTATGACAATGAGGAGCATTTTGCGCGAAATTCATTCGCACAGGAATGGAGCATTATGGGGTGACCTTTTGCCAAGAAGTCGGAACGACTAAGAATGACTATGGTAAACATAGCACTTTTTAGAAGACAGAAAATATACTTACTAATGAAAATCTGTCAATGGCAGTGAGTAATTGAGTGTTTAATTGCAATATAGAGTCTATATCATTAGCACAAACACTATGTTATCAACAAAGTCAATGCAAAATACAAAACGGCATCTCACCATTGAAATCTGGAACTCTTCTTGCCTGCTTGTAAGGTGTGGATGACATTGGGTTCTCAAACAAGATGGGGCTCTGTCTGGGAGACATCATCCCAGGGTTCTGTCTGGGAGACAGCATCCCAGGTTGCTCTTGTTCACCTGAAAAGTGATTGTTGTGATTTCAGTTAATTTAATTTCTCTGTTCTTCATGCATCGGTTCCGTGGCAACATAACGGATGTGATTCATGGACACAATCACTAAATAAGAACAAAATCGCTTTCTGAACTTAAACCGATGTAGGAGTTGAACCCACAACCTTAGCATCAGCAAACCAGAAGTTTAAGAACGAGTGCTCTTATGCAACCTCCAACCCACTGCAATGAAACAGATCCTTTTACCTTTAACTCTTTAAAAGGCAGCAAGTCATATGGTTTGGCCACTTATCATGACTAGCATCAGAGCTCTAGAAATAGCAGTAAACACAACTTAAATGTAACAGAATAATTCTTAACTACCATGGACTAAAAAGAAGAAAGCTACAGAAATTCTACCAGATCTGAACAAGAAATCTGGCTCATAAACAGCATGTCTGGAAAACTGAACTACTGTGGCCATATCAAACGTCATAGTGGCTGGGGGAGGTGTGGTTCCTGGTAGAAGAGGTTGGGGTCGTCCAGCACGATGATGGACAAGGACACTGAAGACACCTTGGGCAAGAAAATGCTTGAAACTGTCATCATCTCATCTTATTGCTCTTGTACCTAGTGGTGTGGAGGTGAAGCATAAACAGAAGGAGAGTGCCTGTTTATGGGCTTCATATATCGTGATTCCCATGGACTCAGTTATTCCCTCTGTTCAATGTTTACATGGTCGGCCACTTCTTCTGGTTTCATTTGTTCTGCAGAAGTCAGTAAAACTGGCAAAACCTTTCTGGCAGGTCATGAAAAGCACACCAGTCCGGTGGCCATGTATTAGAATCCCCATCAAGGTGAATATTAAAAAGAAAATTAAACTGACTCCCCTAGGTCAACCAAACCGAAAATGAGCACCAAAAATGCCCTGAGAAGTAAAGGCAGCCGGCGTGACAGTGGCCACATCAACCATCAAGTACCAATTAGTCACACAGCAACCAATTCCTTTTTTTTAAAAATTTAATCTCAGACTTGCATGAATACATTATTTTACATTGCCTTATAGTATTGAAGAATTACACAACACAGCTTACCAGATTTTCCAGCATCTTGAGGTAAACTTGATGAGCCAGTCAAAGGAAGCGCGTTGATATTTGTAATTCGGCAGTGGAAATCATGGTATGCCTTCTCTAGGTTCTAGTGAGGACGTTCGAAAATGGAAATGTGGAAATTAAGCAACATTCACTTTTGGCAATAAATGGATTTCAAGATAGATACAGCTGAAGTAAATAAACTCTGGAGTAGCTATTGGCCAGTTGTCAATTTGTTTACTTATAGCAACCTAATGCCATTTTTAAAACTAGTTTCTTCTTTTTCTACTTCGTCTTCTAATTCTTCTTCTTCTTTTACTTCCTCTTCTACTTCTTTTTCTTGTACTTCTTCTTTTTCTTCAACTTCTAGTACTTCATTATCTACTTCTTTTTCTTCTTCTCCTTCTTGTACTTCTTCTTCTGCCACTACTGTTTCCTCTAATACTTCTTCTTCTTCTTCTCTTTCTTCTACTTCTTCTTCTTTTTCTTCTACTTCTTCTTCTACTTCGTTTTCTTCTACTTCTTCTTCTTATTCTGCCACTATTTTTTCCTCTTCTACTTCTTTTTCTTGTACTTCTTTTTCCTGAACTTCTTCTTCTACTTCTCTTTCTTCTACTTCTTCTTCTACTTCTTTTTCTTCTACTTCTTTTTCTTCTTCTACTTCATTTTCTCCTTCTTCTTCTTCTGCCACTACTTTTTCCTCTTCCACTACTACTTTTTCTTCTTCTACTCATTTTCTTCTTCTTATCCTCTTTCTTCTTTTTCTTCTGCTACTTCTTCTTCTACTTCTTTTTCCTGTACTTCTTTTTCCTGTACTTCTTCTTCTTGTACTCCTTCTTCTTCGTTTTCTTCTTCTACTTATTTTTCTTCTTCTACTTCTTCTTCTTCTGCTTCCTTTTCTACCACTTCTTCTTCCGCCTGGTATTTTTTTAAATTTTGGACATAATTGCACTGCTTATTTACAGCAGAGGTGTGATATTTGCACCTGTTGGCTGACATACTGATTTCTTTCTGGCATGTGTTAACTGGGCAGTTTTGTAGACATTATACAGTCTTTAGTAGGATTCTCATTCAATGGACATTTGAACCTTATTATCACTTAAAAAGATTCTCATTTGGTGGACATTTGAATTTGTCTATATCTGCAATGCTGTCTCTTGTATGAATGTCATTTTTATAGTTCACCCAGTTTTTCAGACGTGATGACTACATGATGTTGTCTCAACTGCCTTTTATGTCAGAGCCATGCGTTGGTTTTCATACAATGGTATCTTCTTCTTCTGCATTTGTCCGGAATGATGTTTTAGACGTAATTGTGTTGTGCCTGTTTACAGAAGAGCTGAGATATTTGCACCTTTCGGCCAACACATCCGACTTCAGGCATTATGTTGACCGGGTTACCTTCCAGGTACAATGTTTTGAGTGCCAGTCATTCAGAAAGCAATGGCAAACTACTGAACATACACTTGCCTAGAAATCACAGTCAAAAAATGCACTAGAAGGCTGCTGTTACTGCTTCCACCTCCATTCTCATGCTGGAGGTCATAGTCTCATATGCTCTGGAAATAACTACAGCTGTGGAGATAATAAAGAAACCTAAATGTAATCACAAAACCAACTCACATGTGCTTCTTTATCCAAGTTCATCAGTCGATACTTAGCATGGGCAATAACATCGGCAGAATCTACAGATGATGCTTCATCATCACAGTAATCTCCCCCTCCCGAGCGAGAAATTGGTGGGAGAATCAAAATCCACATCGTGATAGACGTCCTTCGTGTCTGCTTCAAATCTCAAGGATCTTCTAGGTCCAGGGAAATCCAAGTTTAAGTCAACAGAGTGTTTGCTAAGACTGGACTCCTTCTGTGGTCTTCTTGATTCATGAAGTGATAGACTGGATATGAGTTAAATAAAGAGGAAAATTAAGTCTACAAGAGTCTGCAGTTAAAAAAAACCTGTAATGTCATATTGTTTGGGGCATTTGCTCGCTCGCTTTCGAACGCAAGCGTAGTCAATACACGTGCTACTACTTCTGGTAGAGGCACTGGACAGCAACTATGCATTTTGTAATTCAATTAAAGTTTTATTTGTTTATTCACTTCATATGATACATAACTCTGCAGTATTCACCTGACGAGTTTCAGCGAAATATGCCAGGCAAGAAATCGTGCAACATTTTATTTATGGCGTCTGTGTTTAAATTCACAAAGGCAATTCATTGTTTTGAGTTTTCTGGGTTGATTTTCTCATCTGAAATATGGCCTGGACAGGAAGCTATGCAGCCTGCTGTTTCTGGTCTGGCCTGGACAGGAAGCTATGCAGCCTACTGTTTCTGATCTGCAGCTTTCAAGAGACTTTTATTGTAACACAACCTGCACACTGGTCCTTCCAGATGTTCACTCTTATCTGAGAAGACTAGAAGTCAGATCCACTACCCCAGGGTCAGGGGCAGCATACAATTCTTTAATTAATTTGTAAAAATCTGTATCATCGAAGGAGCGAATCACACCAGGTCTGCATGAATTAGGCATGGACACCACACACTGGCTCTGCATCCCCTGCAGATGGCCAGCCCATGGATCGTGCCGATATTATTCATGTCCTTAGAGAAATGCCAAGATTGGAGGACTTTGACACCAGTGAATCCATGTTGTCTAGAATGAGAGACTTGGGAGTAAGAATTGCCACGGCCAGACACAAGAAGCACATCGGGAGAATTGATTGATTGATTGATTTAGGAATCGACATCACAGCATTCGGGGCATTCTCATAAGTGCTCCGTCCCCATCCTCAGCAGCCAGCGAAGAGTTCCAACACTAATAGTACCAGTAGCAATCTGATTATAAGTCCGTCTCGCCTTTCCTTTGAGCGTTGAGCGTCGGCCAGATTCCTTCGGGAGAATGAGCCTCATCAACCAGTGTAAGGATACATGAAAAAATGAGCAAATGAATGAACAAACTTTATTATCAAAGGGTCACAAAGGGGGCATGCATGCCTGTCTTACATTCAGCCCTTTCAATCACTCATCTTTCGTTCATCATTACCTATTGTACATGTTAAATTCACATGCAAAAAACAAATGTCAAATGAAAGCTGCGATGATACCCCAACATTGACTAACTAACAGCACATCTTAGCCACTCCAATCCCTCATCAAATCATGTACAATAACAAAATATAGAACAAAAGCTACATATAAAAACCACTTGACACGTGTTTACTAACTTCTGCAAGTGTTAAATATTAACTAATTTCACTTTATTTTTAAAGTTTATATTTAACCAATTAAAAACTTACCCATCATGCTCCTGAGCAGGCTTTTTGTAAACTTCATTGTTGAGAGCTAAAAACAAAAATAGTTCTCATTTTTTTTAATCTGTTGTAAATAATATGGATATGTGCAGTGTCATAACATTCTTCAAGTGGTTGACTTTATATCAACTTAAAGTTAAGAATAATGGCAAAATCTCTTTAAACACAAACAAAAATTGGTGATCTTTCTTGCAGGTAAAATGCTACGTAGATTCATTATTTTTTTTTATTTTTTTATAGACATACAAACCAAGCTTAGTGCACTCTGCTGCTCAGTTGTGGAACAATCTTCCACAAGAGATCAAAGACACCACCAATCACTACACATAAAGTCGCAACCTGTTTGAACACCATCTCAGTACAGATTATATGCCCCTCTAAAAAAAATAATAATACAAATTATCCCAAACAATAACTAGTATAATAAACATTCCCATATGTAAGGTACATTACATCTTCCTTAGGTATTTATAATGACCATGTTAAAAATTGCCTTAGTGAGTCATGTATTATTGATTATTTTCCATGTGTTTTAATGCATATTGTTCTGTTGTCTAAGATTATCTTCATAAGTGATGTATGAATGAAATAACGTATGAAAAGTAAGAGCAAAGAAGGGCAGAATGTCAGACCAAATTGCGTGCCCAATTATTAACCTTTTGAAAATAAAATTTGTTCGTTCGTCCGTTCGATCAATTGATCGATCAATCAATCATCCATCCATCCATCCATCCATCTATCTATCTATCCAGTCCATCCCTCATTTGTCCCTATACAGACGATGACTTGTGATGTAAGATTACCATTAATGTTAGGAGAACCTTCAAGTTTTCCATTAAGATCAAAACAAGTCTTCTGAACAGCACTGAGTTTGTTTTTGTGTGTATCTTCCTCATCACATTATGCATATTTTCATCATCATCAATCCATGTGCCATGCTGATAAGAGCGGCAGTCATATTTCCCCATCTCACATGATCATCAGTCTTGAATCAGGGCTGCTTTCTCATCTTTATTACACCATGTGGCCAAGCCATCCAGTTATTTATCTCTTTGTCTTCCCCCTTGCTCTTGTCCCATCAATATTGCCAGTTGTCACTAAGTGTTTAAGTTTATTTTTCCTAATGACATGCCCAAACAAGTGTGACAATGCACGAGTAATATCTGTTATCTATTTATGGTTTTCATTTTGTCTTGAAAAAACTGTCTAGTGCGTTTTTTTTGTCTGCCCATTGTTTTCATTGCATTTTCCTTAAAAACCACGTCCACTGCCATTAGATGTTTCTCAGCTTGTCTGCTTACTGTACATGTTTCACTTACTTAAACAAACATAGGTTCTATATAGCACTTTAACACTCTTCCTAATGTATTAAATGTAAATAAAGAGAGGTATTGGATAACATCGTTACAACTGGAAATATCAAGGGGAAGAGAGACAGAGGCAGACCAAGAGAAATGATTCTGGGTGGACCGAGATGGTAGCATGGAGTAGATCCAGAACACCAAAGACCGCGAACTGTGGAGAACGTGTACGTCTACGTCAGGTGGCAGGGCACTTGATGATGATGATAAATAATGAAGATAGGTTGCCATTGCTTTCCTTGAGTGACCACACTAGTCAGTGACCGTAGCTACTGTCACTATAAAGAGATCCTCTGTCTACCATCACAAACTCGAGACCATAACCAACAACTATGTAATGCTGCTCTCAACCTCCATCCGCCACCTGCAGTGCAGCATACCCCCCTCAAAGAATCCACTGATCTTAACTTGCTCTAGCACTACACTTGACCTTCTTGGGATGTAGCCATAATGCACACAAACTAAACAGCAACACAAACCTCTTGTGGTCATGTGCAGGTGCTGCCGCAGATCGACAATCTCCCGGTTCATTTCCCTCATTTGTTGTGACTGCTCTTCAAATCTCTGCAGAAGGTCTCTGTTTCGGTCCAGCTGAAGAGCACACAGGAGAAATATTGTGTCAATGAAGACTTTCATAGACCCATGCTTTCCATTGGTTCACAAATTATGAATAATAATATACAATGAAGGAAACAGACGCTTATTTAAAGATTGATACTACTCCTGTGTAGAATTAGTGGAATACAAGGGATTCTGATCTAAGTAGCAACAATTTTTTCAAATGTTTATTTTCTCTTCATGGTTCTAATTGTTGCATCTTTTCATGATTCCCATCCTGTTCTTATGCCGTAATGTAGTTACTGGGGTGGTGGTGGTGGGGGGGGGGGGGGGGGGGGGGGGGTGGCCTTCTCCTTCTCTGCATTACTAAGTGTTATTTGATGTTTACTCCTGTGTAGAAATTGTAGGAACATATGAGTTTGGTGATAGGAGAAATATGAAAGAGCAGTTCTTCATTTTCACATGCCTAAGGGCATATTAGGTGTCAGGTCTTAGTCAGGTATGACTGAGCTATCGTATAACAGAAGATGGTACTACCTGCCTTCTGTTAGCGCCAAATGTTGGGCGGTGCTCACCAACCCGACATCCCACATTGTGCCAACTGCTTCAGGCAGAGGAGTGCAATTTGAAGGGTGCAAGCCTTATCCTGGTGCGAGGAAATGCAACCTAAAGACTAAATGTCATGGCAGGGCAGACCAGGCCCTAAGCCTTGGTCGGCAACTGGTCTAGGATGGAAGCTCCGACAGGCGGACAGTTAGAGCATTGCTTTGCTGATCCGGCAGCTTCTGCAGCTTGTCTTGTTCCAGACTGTATTGGTGTTACCTTTCCTCTGGAGTAAACTAGGCAGGCCGAAGAGAGGGATCATGCTTGCATGGGCAACACATGGTCTCTAAACTCAGCCCAGGCTTTGTGTTATGGAGAGTTATAACTCCATTTGACAAACTATCGTCTGTCAAGGCGGCCAGGTGCCAGTCAGTCAGGGCATATTGGGTGTATGGTGCTAGACCCATATTTTATTAGACCAATCAGCACCCCAGGAGTGATATGGTCAATACCATGCAGGCCGCCTTCACTACCCAAGGCATTTGCTGGCACCATTTTAAGCTGGGACGACCTCGGAACCCAGGTCAATTAAAAATATCCACCTCATTGCTTATTCGAACCCATGAAGATTAAACTATTACAGCACATTAAGTAGACACTGAAGGAATGAAGATTAATAGTGAAAGGCAATAAATAAATTATTAAAGAATAGTAGGTAGACACCGAAGGACAGAAGATAAATAAACAATTACAGCACATTAAGGAGACAATGAAGGACAGAAGATAAATAAACTATTGCAGCACATTAAGTAGACTGAAGGATGGAAGATTAATAAACTATTACCGCACATTAAATAGACACTGAAGGAATGAAGATATATAGTGAAAGGCAATAAATAAATTATTACAGGATAGTAGGTAGACACTGAAGGACAGAAGATAAATAAACTATTACAGCACATTAAGGAGACACAGAAGGACAGAAGATAAATAGCGAAAGACAAATAAATTATTACAGCACATTAGATAGAAAATGACGGACAGACGATAAATAAACTATTTCAGCACATTAGGCAGAAACAGAAGGACAGAAGAGAAATAGTGAAAGAAGATAAACTAACTATTACAATACATAATGAGTTGAAACGGAAGGACAAAATCATTAGAAAAAGAAGATAAACCATTATAGCACGTTAAGAGTAGACACTGAAGAAGAGAAGATAATAGTGAAAGACAATAAATAAATTATTTAAAAAGTTTGTTGCATATCCTTTACAGGACATTGCAGTCAACCCCAGAATCTTTTGGCTGTTTATGATTTCTTGGCAAGTTTTACGCTTAGCAGTTTACCAATGCTCTCTGAACAACCAGCAAATACCATTTTCAGAAAAAACCAACGCGAGATGGTCTGCTGCCAAATCACCCACAGCTGTGTTTCGAACACAGGTATGCAGGATTACGAACTGCATCTGTAACCCTTTCGCCATGGAGCCGGCAAATAAATTATTACAGTACATTATATAGAAACTGAAGGACAGAAGATAAATGGTGAAAAAACAAAAACAATTTTAGCACAAGAATAGTAGAAACTGAAGGACAGAAGATAAATAAGCTATTACAACACATGAAAAGTAAACACTGAAGAACAGAAAATAAACTATTACAGCACAGCAAAAGTAAACACAGATGGACAGAGGATAAACCATTACAGCATATTAAAAGCAAACACTGAAGAACAGCAAGTTGTAGTATCTTAAGTTACACAAATAAATACACACATACTGTTTGATGTTCATAGAAGTAGGGGCAAGAATTAGAGACTAGAGGACGAACCAGACTACTTAGAAGCATGACAAACTAGACACTCCTAAAAAGATGTCTTCATTAGCCAGGTCTATCATCCATATGAACCCACAACTATGGAAGATGGGCAGAATTCTTATCTAACCACTGAAATAGCACCATTGGTCTCAGAATTTTTTATATTTAAGATTCACAAAGAAAAAAGAGAGAGAATGAAAGCATGAATCAGCACCAATTGACATCTCACCTCCTCTTTCAGTCTGGTTTCCAGAAGTTGCTTCTGTTGATTGAAAACGATCTGCTCCTGCCGTAAGTTTTCTTTGGCTTTCTCCAGGTCTCTGTGCAACATCAAGGACTCCGGAGAAGGTCTTCGCAGCTCTCGCAAAAGCTCTTCCTGTCCTGGGTAAAAAGTGAATACCATAATCTTCTTCATCTTCTTCTTCATTTGTCCTATACTTTGTGTTTGTTTTGGACATAATAACATTGTGTATGTTTAAAGAAGAGCTGCCATATTTGGCGTCTTTCAACTTTTTCTGGCATTTTTCCATGCATATTATTTTTATTTTTTTTGGCATTCGCTGGATGTTAACTCAAACACAGTCCATACAACTGCTACTACATGTAGTGGACTGGGCTGATTTTTGTGTGTGGATTAGCTTTACTTTTTTTAACCAGTGTCCCTCGACATCAGGCAAACCCGCTCCAATTTCAGAGGTACTTGTAATTTACTGTCCCCAAGTCAAAGACAAGAAGTCAACATTTTAGTCCACCCGACCAGTGTAGGGGTTGAACTCGCTACCTCGACATCAGCAGAGTATTTGAGAATGAGGTCTCTTATCCATTCGGCCAGGCTGACTTCCAGCATAACATATGAATGTCATCTAAGCTAATGACATACAAACTAGGAAAGAAAGAACATTTTGTCATGATATGTCATACAACACCGACATTTTAAAAAAAGTCTTAAAAATCGAGAGAATCGATTTCATTGCACCAGGTTTTATCCTATAAGGCTCTGTCTCTTTCTGAAGGGCAGCCTGCCAAAAGCGTCGCACAAAGCACGAACTCCGTAGCTCCAGCGATGAACCCAAAGGAATCTCCGAGAAAAATGCACTTGTGAGCCAAAAGACATAGCCTGGAATCGAACCCACAACCTTTGGAGTGCGAGGCAGATGGCTTGAGAGACTCCACTTTGCCACGGAGACTCCAGCCACATCAACCGTTTCTACAAAACGAGACAGAGCCATATGAAATAAAACCTGGTGCAATGAAGTCGATCCTCTTGACACCGACATTACAGCACTGAGGACATGCCTATCTGTGCTCCATTTCTCTCTCATAAGATGAGTAAGTTTCTTCATGGTGCATCTCCACAAAGTTGGAATAATACCCAAAAACACACACACACACACACATTAATTATAACACACAAGTAAAGGATGACTTACTGCCTCTTTCTCTCTCATTCATTGAGAGAACCTCGGCCAGCCGCCTGCAATTTTAAATAAAACTTCACCAATCAACTTTTAATACACTTTTGGTATGTCTGCAGGTAACTTAAAAACACAAACTCAAGAAAGCAATTAACAAAACTATATTTAAATACATTTTTCTCAATCACCCTGGGGAGTCATGACAGCATAATGGTCACTGGGCTTGCCTGCCAAGATAATGGTCAGGGTTCAATCCCTAGAAAAGACAGGTTTATTTTTTCTAACCAGCAGACTCTGGGGTCAACCCAGGCTGATAAACAGGAGTATTAGAGAATGTTCTGAAAACTGGCTGGGAAGGGTAAGTGATGAGGAAGGAAATTGGCCAACCCAACTAATATTCTGTGACCTAGAATATGTGAAGACTTCACACAGAAATGACAGTATCTGATATGGAACTTCCTGTACCTTTACCTAGTATCATTCTCATAATTCTGTATTTCTTCTTTTTCCTGCGGCAACTTCTTCCTCGTTTCACTCTTTACGTACTTTTTTCTTCCTCCAGCTTTTTACCTGCTTCATTTTCTTCTATTACTTATTTCACTTATTCCCCATCAAGAATAGTTCCTCCCTCCACTGAGTTTGGGGAGACCACATGCAGCCACTCTGCTGCTCTAATAAAACCAAGAATCAACAATTACAACTTACTAACAGAATCTAGCCAACAAACAGTTAATGCTTACATTACAATAGCTTCTAGTCAACAAACAATAGATACAACTTATATTACAATAGGCTCTAGCCAACAAACAACAGTTACTGCTTACATTACAATAGCCTCTAGTCAACAAACATTAGATACAACTTATATTACAATAGACTCTAGCCAACAAACAATAGATACAACTTACACTACAATAGTCTCTAGTCAACAAACAAGTTACAACTTATATTACAATAAACTCGAGCCAACAAACAACATTTACAACTTACATTACAATAGTCTATAGCCAACAAACAACAGTTACAACTTACATTACAATAGTCTCTAGCTACCAAACAATAGCTATAACTTACATTACAAAGTATCTAGCAACAAACAACAGTTACAACTTACATTACAATAGTCTCTAGCTACCAAACAATAGTTATAACTTACATTACAACAGTATCTAGCCAACAAACAACAGTTACAACTTACATTACAAAGTATCTAGCCAACAAACAACAGTTACAACTTACATTACAATAGTCTCTAGCTACCAAACAATAGTTATAACTTACATTACAAAAGTATCTAGCCAACAAACAACAGTTACAACTTACATTACAATAGTCTCTAGTCCAACAAACAACACTTACAACTTATATTACAATAGACTAGTCAACAAACAACAGTTGAAACTTACATTACAATAGTCTCTAGCCAACAAACAACAGTTACAACTTACATTACAATAGTTTCTAGCCAACAAATGGCAGTTACAACTTACATTACAATAGTCTCTAGCCAACAAACAACAGTTACAACTTACATTACAATAGTCTCTAGCCAACAAACAACAGTTACAACTTACATTACAATAGTCTCTAGTCAACAAACAACAGTTACAACTTACATTACAATAGTCTCTAGTCAACAAACAACAGTTACAACTTACATTACAATAGTCTCTAGTCAACAAACAGCAGTTACAACTTACATACTAATAGTCTCTAGTCAACAAACAATAGTTACAACTTACATTACAATAGTCTCTAGTCATCAAACAACAGTTACAACTTACATTACAATAGTCTCTAGTCAACAAACAATAGTTACAACTTACATACTAATAGTCTCTAGTCAACAAACAACAGTTACAACTTACATACTAATAGTCTCTAGTCAACAAACAACAGTTACAACTTACATACTAATAGTCTCTAGCCAACAAACAAGTTACAAAAACTTACGTTCTAACAGTTTCCAGTTCATTTCTATAGAGAACCACCTGTTCTTTCAATGTACTGTAGTCTGACATCTGAGGAATAGAAATGTACATTCATCCACAGCCTTGCCTCTTCTATGCTGGAGTGTAGAATTACTTTACAGTCTTGTTTAGTTACTTCCCTACAACTGATCACACACAAGGAGGCTTCAAATGAAAACCTTAAAAGTGTGCTGGAAATTACAATAACCATGCCATTGTCTTGTAATCTGTCAATATTGTTGTTAAAAACGCCAAGAGTGTTAAATATGTGACATCATGTGTAGATGAACACTGTGACATCATAAGGACAGTTTAAATATGACTGCCCCAGTTTTGACATGCGCCATTTTTTTAAATCACTGAAGTGGTGACACCTTAAATTCATCGGTGAATGAAGATCCAGTACAGTGATGCATGCCTGTCAGTCCAGCAAGTGTATGGGTGGAGTAGGAAGTTTCAACCTGCAATTAAATCCAAATTACATGGACTTCTGAGTGGTGGTGTCCTTATGCAACATGACAACGCTTGACCCGATGGGGTATCCTGTGTAATGGTTACAACCATTGAAGACCTTCACTTTCAGTATGTACCACATCCCCCTTACTCACCATATCTAGCCCCAGGTGATTTCAACCTGTTTAGACAACTCACCCACACACAAAAAACATTTAAGGTTTTCATTTGAAGACCCCTTGTATAACTATGTTCCAAATGCAATGATAACAATTATAGTCAGTCAATCAACTCTCTTCTAATCTGCAATGTAGAGGCTAGAGAAATCTCTAATAGATTTGCTTACTCTTTCTTCTTTTATTTTAGGGTGTAGAGATATCTAATCTGTTTGTTTGATCTTACAAATTCTATTCTAGAGTATAGAACAGGCATCGGCAACATACAGCACATGTACCAAGTGCTACAGGACACACAAAAGCACAAGAAGTAATGGTAATTACTAAGAAAAAAATGTCTTCACGAATGCAAGATCTAAATCTAAGTGAATGGAGCCAATCTGAACAAGTTTTTGGGTGCTTTAACAACACCAGATGTAGTATGTACCTAAGGAAGTCAAATATATAATAGCCCAAACACACACTGTTTTGCATGAGGAAGAATATTCTCACTATCAGAAATGACTGGCAGTACTCGAGGCAGCAGGTTGTGGACAATGGGACAAAACATGGACCACAAGAAGAAAAAGATAAGGATACATACAGAGCTGTCATAATCAGCTAGTTAACTGATGTAATGCCAAACAAGTAAGTTTGTACTAAGCATGGTACACAAATGAACAAGTATTATAATGTACATTTTCATTCACTGAGCATAGAAATTGCAGAAGATGCTATGAAAGAAAATAACACAATGACCCTAGTAAGGCGATATATCATGCTCTCCCGTCACACACAGAAGCAACTTACGGTACAGTGCCCTCCCCTGACACACAGAAGCAACTTACATCTCGAAGTTTTGCGTTGACATACTCGTTGTTTTTAGTGGCATTCATTTCACTATATTTGGCTTCTGACAGCAGCGCCTGTAAGACACATACAAGAAAGTCAAGTGTTATTTAACTTTCTCATGAAATAATCATCTTCTTCTTTTTGACTTCTCCTCTTCTTCTTCTTCCTCATCTTCCTCCTTTTCTTCTTTGTCTTCATCATCTTCTTCTTCTGCATCTTATTTCTTGTCTTCTTCTTCTTGTCTTTTTTCTTCATCATCTTCCTCTTCTTCTACATCCCATGGTTTCTAGCCAAACAATAACAGACATGTTCTGAAGTAGGAATCAGCAATGGGTCTCTGTTATAACATGATTATCACATCTTGCCAGCCTGAATGCACGGAGTAATAGGTGGCCAGTCTTTTCCTCTGTTAGCGGACGACAAATGCAGGGATCGAATCCTCATATGGCCTCGCTCAAGACGTTATCAGTGTAGCCCACTATCAACTTCACAAAACACCCACCTCTAGCCACATAATTTGACATTTATCTCCTGGATAAAATCTGACATCTCTTGCAGTTCTTACTTTGTACCTGAAGTGTATTTCAGTGTGATTTCTGGTGGAAGGTCTCTCTCTTAACAAGAACAACAACTCTAACTTCACAGGAACACCAACTCTGTCTTAACAAGAAGAACAACTGTCTGGACAAGAACAACAACCCTCTCTTCAAAGAACAACAGCTCTGTCTGGACAAGAACAACAACTCTATCTGGACAAGAATAACTCTGTCTGGACAAAAACAACAACTATGTCTGGACATGAAAAACAACTCTAACAGGAGCATGTGTTTTGGGTTATACAACTAACCTCAAGTTCATTGACCCTGTGTGTTTTGTCTCTGAGTTCATCCTTGACCTGCTGCATGCGACCCTTCTCTTCTGCCACTGCTCTCTCCCCTTCTGAAAACACGTGAACATTAACTGTCAGTGTGTTGTTGTAGCAGCAAGAGCAGCAGCAGCAGCAGTAGTACAGGTAGTAGTAGTAGCAGTAGCAGTTGTAGTAATAATTAGCAGTAGTAGAAGTGCAGTAGCAATAGGTTAATATTGGAAGAAGAACAAGAACAAAAACAAGAACAAGAAGAGAAGGAGGAGGAGAAGCAGAAGATGATAACAAGAAAAAAAGATGACATAAGAGTTAAAAGAGAAGGAAAAGGAAGAGGAGCATGCGGAAGAGAAAAAGAAGAAGAGGCAGATCAAGAGGAGGATCAAGAGGCGGAATAAGAGGAGGATCAAGAGGCGGATCAAGAGGCGGATTAAGAGGAAGGATCAAGAGGCGGATCAAGAGGGTGAGGATGAGGAGGACAAGGCTAGGCTCATGGTGATAAAAATAATTATTAAAAAAATCTCTAGTCACATTTTATCTTAACTGGATTCACCACAATGCCTCTGTAAGGCCAGTAAGAAAATCCTGTTGCTACAGTAGTCAACCCCTAGATCAGTGCATTTGTTGGTGAGAAACTAGCCAGTATGCCACCATGGTCTTCTCTATCATGAGCATCAGCATGTGTGCCAGGCTGAGCAGCACAATGATCAAGTTACACCTAAAACATGAATCCTGTGTTCAGGATAAACTCCACCACTGATCATCTTCTATACCACTCTGCCGACCAAGTCAACATTTTCTCCCTCTGTCTCCAACACCAAGGATTTTTCCAGTTGTTATAATCTGCTCCAGACCTTGTTTCATAATGTGACCGAAATGTGACAGCGGTCTTGTCCCAATGTGAGTAATCTTCTTATTTTAGATCGCTTGCTTTGAACTCAAGTTTAGTCCATACATGTGCTACTACTGGGGAGAGCACAGAACTGATGTTTGTGTGTGGATTAGCTTTCCCTATTAACAGTGTTCCCCGCCATCAGGCAAACCCACTCTGACTTGTGAGTGACTTATAATTTGTTGACTTTTCCATTCTACCCATGCAAGCTGCTTGACACTCACACTGGAATTCATCAATGCAGTTTGATTTTGTGTACGGAGACAATGGTTCTTTCACAGATGCAGCAAAAGTTTCAATCAGTCTTTATCAAAGGAACAAGAAGTTAAAAAAATTAACAAGACAAAATATTACTTCCCTAAATGCTTGTCAAACCTCAATCTCCTGGGTCTCAATCTTTCAAGCTTCTCAGTCATATTTTGCAGCTTTATTCAGACACCACCTGTAAAACCTCGGCAGCAGCAAACATGCTTTTATACCAAAGGGGACACAACTCTAACACCTTGAAGAAGAGGTGGGACAAAGTATACCAAAGTAACATAATTTACCTTTAACGGCCGCCTCTCGTGCCTCAATATTCTGCAATCTCTCAATAAACCTGGCCTGTTGGTCGAGTTTAAACCTGGCAAAGAAGCAGCAAAACATAAAGTCTTGAAAACAAGTTACACATCTATTAGATTTTCAAACAATCAAGTAAACATTTATCGTCGGCTCCATGGCCGAGGGGTTAGCAGCTTTCTCCGCTAACCCTGAATACTCTCGTCACGTGACGCGACGAGAATTAGCAGTGGTTCGAATCGCAAAAGTGACTTATGAGAGTATGGAGCCGGTCGCTCAGAAAGTCGTGGCGTGCTGATGAGCGTAATCTAGCCTAGGAATCAACATACAGCTGAAAGATGCTGATGTTGACCACAATATCCTGAAACAGGATGGAAACGCGGGAAAAAAAGAAAAAGAAAAAAGTAAACATTTGATGTTCTTATATGCAATATAGAGGAAAATAGACACATTAAACAATAAACAAAAAAGAAGGCAGTCATGAGTTGCCATAACATGAGACACAGAGGTCTACAATTGAAAATACTGAGGGAAAAAGAACAACATGATTGATTGGTTCACAGGAAGAATAGCCAATCGCAATTTAAATGCTTGCTTGCTTGTGTTCGCTGGCTGTGATCTCCAGCATGAAGTCCTGTATGTCGGATGAAGACATCCTGTTGTCCAACATCAATGTGATGTCATACATGACCTTATGTTCACGTGAGTATCCGTTGTCCCATGTCTGGCTTATTGGTGTGCAGACTGGTGGTTCCTCGCTGTGCAGGCAGACACTCTCCGACTTAACGCACAGAGAAACAGGTCTCGTAGCAGGAACATGCTGTGGATATGTGAAGTGCTTAGATCATCACATTTTGTACGCCTGAGTGGATGGAGGAATAGATAGCAAATTTTTCCTTTCCATAGCGAACAGCAAGAACTGAAACTGAAACTTTGTCCAGCCGCACCCATGTCACTGTCAGTGTAACTGTTACACCAACAATCCCGCTAAAGCCAATCACACATGACATGTTGATTGATACATTTGAAGGATAGCCAATCACACATGACATGTTAATTAGTATATATAAAAAATAGCCAATCACACACACCACAATGACTGGTATATATAAAGAACAGCCAATCACACACACCACATTGACTGGTACATATAAAGAATAGCCAATCACACACGCCACACTGATTGCTATATATGATGGATAGCAAATCACATAAGACATGTTAATTGGTACATATGAAAGATAGCCAATCACACACGCCAAATTGATTGGTGCATATGAAGAATAGCCAATCAAATCTGGTGTGATTCTCGACATAGAAAGAGCTAAGAGCCAGGAATGACATTCACAAATCACATTCTAAAGATAATAGTAATGATGCAATCAATAGTGAAATATCTCTGTGAATTGCCTTTTTGCAGCACTTGGATATCAGTCTTCTTAGCCATCCCTGAGATTTTCAGCATTCTACATATACCACAAAGCAATGGCAAACCACTGAGCACAATCTTGCCAAGAAATCAACGACAGGGGTAAAATGACAGCAATGTCCTGTAAAGGATATGCAAACAAAAATTAAACATACCACATGCAACCAAATGTTAAGATCGGTAGAGGCAGCTGCAATACATGCATGTAAACCACAATAGTGTTCTTGGTAAATAACTCACAGAGGTTATAACATGGAAGATAACAGAAAGCTCTGAGCTGAGAGTTCAATAAATACTTACTGTGCCATTTCATTCTGCAGACGCTGTTCAAATGATGTTTCCTTCTGTCGGATTTCCAGTTCTCGCCTCCGCAAATCTGTTTCTTTATCCCTGACCCGATCTTCTGACAATTTTTTCTCCCTGTTCATAGGATCACACAACAACAATAGAGAAGATAAGCCAGCAGTAAAAAAAAACTTAGAATATGTTATAATATTACAACAAAGCAATTGGTCTAGGATCAAAGCTCTGAGAGGTGGACAGTTAGAGCATTGCTGTGCTGATCCAGCAGCTTCTGCAGCTAGTCTTATTCCAAATGTATTGTAACCTTTCCTCTGGAGTAAACTAGGCAGGCCGAGAGAAGGATCATGCTGCATTGCTAACATATGGTCTCTACAATTCAGCCCAGGCTTTGTGCTATTGAGAGGTTATTATGCCTTTTTTTAAAGCAATGTGAGTGCAGTGTGAGTTCCGTTTTGCTGTTTAACAAACACCGACTGTGGAATATTACTTAAGCAATCACACTGTGTTACTGGGATCCTCAAGGGAAGCAAAGAATAGGAATACTACAACATAACTTACAATTCATAAGGAGTGACCAATGAGGATTCCACCCACACTTTACAGGGACCCTAAGGAAAGCAGAGAATAATACCACTGTAATCTGCCTTAATCCTGTAGTTTTAAAATTACAAATAAAACTTTAAAACCCAGGAATAAGGAAATCGAAGACACCTCAAGTAGATATATTGGCATTGAAACAACCAGAAATAAGTCAACTATACATAGTTGAAGTCAAAAATAGATATGATGGGCTAATCATTGAAAGTATGGAACAATATCGACGTGAAAATCCTGAGGATAAAATTAATACAAAATGGGAAAGTGTAAAAACCAGTATTCAGATTGCAAATACCACCTTGCCAGTGAAGATTAATAAGAAAAAACAATTATGGATAACCGATGAAATCTTGAGTAAAATGTCTCAAAGAAAGAAAGCAAAGAACACTCCAGAGAATATAGTAATAGATAGAAAAATACGTCACATGTGCAGAGTTGCCAAAGAGGAGTGGCTGCAGAACCATTTCAAAGAAATAGAGGATCTGGAAATAAAACACAACTCGAAAGAATTACATGAACATATAAACAGATTTACAAAGAAGAAAAATAATATAACAGGAAACGGTTGTATCAGAGGAAAAAAATTGAGAAATTATAATTAATAACACTGACATAATAAAAAGATGGGCAGAGTACACAGAAGATTTATTCTGGGACAACAGGGTCAATAGACCAAAATTGTATAATACTCAAGATGGACCAAAAATACTAACGGCTGAAGTAGAAAAGGCTATTAAAAAGATGAAAGAAGGAAAGGCTGCAGGTCCTGACAAGATAACAACAGAGATGACAAAATCTTTATCCAGCTTTGGCATTGAAACTATCACAGAATTATGTAATGATATATATAATACTGGGTACATCCCCAAGGATATGAAAACATCCATTTTCATCACACTACTGAAGAAGCCAAGAGCTGTTGAGTGTGAGGATTACAGAACTATTAGCTTAATGAGCTACATAACTAAGATACTACTCAAGGTCATACAAGAAAGAATTCAACATAAAATAGATGAGGAAGTAGCTGAAGAACAATTTGGGTTCTGCAAAAACAGCGGCACCAGAGAAGCAATTATCTGTTTGAGGATGTTAATTGAAAAAATATATAAAAGTTCAAAAAAGTATATATGTTTGTTTTATAGACTACAAGAAAGCTTTTGATAGAGTACAGCATGAACGACTAATTACGTGCCTTCAAGATATAGGAGTAGACAGAAAGAACATCAGACTTATTAGTAACTTGTACTGGAAACAAGTGGCGTCGATTAAATGCGGTAATAACCATTCGTTATAAATATAAAAAGTGTTTGAAGAGCAAACAGGAATGTGATTACATAGAATATAGAATAGCGAGAAGACATGTGAGTAGAATAGTAAAGAGGGAAAAACAAAAAGACTGGGAAGAGTATGGAGAAACCCTAAATAAAAACTACAAGGAGGCAACTAGAAACTTCTACAAAAAGATAGGTGCAATGCGAACCAGAGGAGAACCCTTTGACCCAACTGAAATAATTAACAGCGAAAATGGAGAACCAATAAGTGAACAAAAACAGATCCTAATAAGATGGAAGCAGTATTTCGAACAACTTCTCAACATCCCATCAGATGTCACAGGAATTCAAGAGACCTACACAGACTGTCACCGAAGAACTAGAACCAGACATATTAAAAGAAGAAATTATAGAAGCCATCAGATTAGCCCCATTGAACAAATCACCTGGGACAGGATGAAATACCAAATGAACTAATTAAAGCAGCAAGAGAAGTAGGAACAGCTTGGCTACATAGACTATTCAACCATGTTTGGGTAGAACAACAGACACCACGAGACTGGGGAAATGCAATAATTATCCCAATTGGAAAAACAAAGGCAGCAAAAGAGACTGCACACAATACAGAGGACATTTCACTGTTGAGTCATACTGGGAAAATATTTTGCAAAATTCTTGAAAAAAGATTACGAACTACTTTAGAACCCCAGCTAAGCTGAAACACAGCTTGGATTTAGGAAAAACAAAGGATGCACAGATGCCATTTTTGCTCTTAGACAACTTATAGAAAAATCAATCGAATTCAATGAAACACTCTACTTAGCCTTTGTCAACCAAGAAAAGGCATTCGATAGAGTAGATAGAAACAAGTTGTGGGAAATCCTTAAACAATATGGAGTGAGTACACATCTAACAAACCTATGTAGAAGTTTATACAACAGTGAATGCATAGTGAGAGCAACTGGAGGACACTCAGAACCCTTCACCATAAGATCTGGAGTACGACAAGGTTGTGTCCTGTCCCCTCTCTTGTTCATAACATATATAGACAACATATGTAAAGAAACCAGCCAAGCAGAGACAGCAAGAATACCAGCATGACGAGAACACAGAAGAAGAACCATCTGCAATATCTAACCATTAGAGAACTCCTGTTTGCGGACGACCAAGCACTAATAGCAAAATCAGAAGCTGAATTACAAGACCACATGAATAGTCTAAACGAAATGTGTAGGGAACATAACATGAAAATTAGCACAAGCAAAACAGAGGTAATGACTATAACTAAAGAAGAACAAACAACAACAATTCACCTAAACGAACATCCCTTGAAACAAGTAAAGAGTTTCAAGTACCTAGGAAGTATAATATCATCAAATAGCAGATCAGAAGATGAGATCGAAAATAGGTGCAATAAGGCAAATCAACTCATTGGACAAATGGCACCAATACTAAAGAACAAACATATATCAATAACTACTAAGAAACCACTTTACAACACAATCTTCCTACCAACTCTATGCTACCAATGCCAAACCTGGACAAAGACAGAAAAAGAGAAAAGAAAAATCACAACAACAGAAATGAGGTTCCTGAGAAGAATACTCAACAGTATCAAGAAGAGATAAGATCAGAAATGCAGAAATCAGGACTAAAGTGGGGGTTAAAGGAGCACTAGATTTTATTAGAAAGCAGCAAGTCAAATGGGCTGGCCATGCAAGTAGGTTACCAGTCAACAGCATACCACAACAAGCAATGATGTAGAGACCAGATGGAAACAGAGGAAGAGGCCGACCACGTAAACGTTGGACGGAGGGAATAGCAGAGTCCATGGGAATATCAATACAAGAAGCCCATAATCGGGCACTCTCACGAAGTTTATACTTCACCTCGACACCGCAAGGTACAAGGGGAACATGATGAGATGAGATGAGATAACTATTCGTCGCCTATCGAGATAAAAAGAGGAGTACAGCAGGGATGTGTACTGTCCCCAAGCCTCTTCAAACTATACACAGAAAGAATTTTTAAACAAGCTGAAAATGCCTGGACTCAGCATCAATGGAAGAATCATAAACAATCTTAGATATGCTGACGATACCGTGTTACTAGCAGAAAGTGAGCAAGAGTTGCAATACCTAGTAGAAGAAGTAAACAGGCACAGTGCAGAATGTGGCTTAGATATTAACATCCAAAAAACAAAAACTATGATAATTAGCAGTGCTTGCTTACTTGCTTGTGTTCGTTGGCTTGAGCTCCAACGCGAAGTCCTGTATGTCGGATGAAGGCATCCTGGTGTCCAACATCAGTGTGATGTCATACAGGACCTGAGTTTTGCGTGAGTATCCGTTGTCCCATGTCTGGCTTATTGGTGTGCAGACTGGTGGTTCCTCGCCGTACAGGCAGACACTCTCCGACTTCGGAGGAATCGGCGATCCTACTGACTTTAGCCAGGACCCCGAAAGGACCTGTTGCCCATGACGCTCGACGAGGACGCGTCAATAGGTCTTAGCCAGTATATAACCCGGCCCTGGTGACTTGGAAACACCTCTGCGTCCCATAATTAGCAGTGAAAAGGAAAGGTCATCAATGAACATCACAGTAAACGGGCAGATACTAGAACAAGTAACAAGTTTCGCTTATCTTGGACATATAATAACAGATGATGGCAGAAGTGAAATGGAAATTTTAAAAAATAGGAATGGCCAAAAATGCTTTCAATGGCATGAAATCAGTATTAACATCTAGAGAGATTAATAACGCATTAAAAAATAGAATTGTCAAATGCTACGTATATTCAACGCTACTGTATGGCTCGGAAGCCTGGACATTGAACAACCAACTAGAAAGTCGCATAGAAGCCCTGGAGATGTGGATATTCAGGCGAATAGGTCGTATTTCATGGAAACAAAAGCAATCAAATGTAGAGGTCCTAGAACAACTGGGAATGAAGACAGAGTTGATGAAAGAAATGAGGAGACAAGTGAAATATTTTGGCCACGTTAAAAGACATGATAATCTCATAAAAACCTTACTGGAAGGCAAGGTTGTGGGCAAGCGAGCAAGAGGTAGACAACGATACAAGTTGGAAGATAACATCAAGAGATGGTCGAACATCAGCCTGACAGAATGTACAGTCAAGGCGAGAGACATACAGTGTTGGAGATCCATTGCAGCCAACCTTCATTGCGGAGACAGCACCTGATTGATTGACTGAACCTGCCATACAGTTAGAGCATTGCTATGCTGATCCGGCAACTTCTGCAGCTTGTCTTGTTCCAGATGTATTGATGTTACCTTTCCTCTGGAGTAAACAAGACAGGCCGAAAGAGGGATCATACTACATGGGCAACACATGGTCTCTAAATTCAGCCCTGGCTTTGTGTTATGGAGAGGTTATAATGCCTTTTTTTAGCACAATAACTACTGCCTGTCAAGACGGCCAGGTGCCAGGACAGTACAACCTGGAATACGTGTCGTAAGAAGCCATGAAGGAATGTTTGGCTAGAAGCTGGCTTCCCCATTTGGCAGAGAAACCTGAACTGCAAAATGCAACCAACCGTGAACAAATCTAAAGGCTAGGACAGCTTAAGGTGAGTTGGCTGAGGGCCTATTTCCCAATGGGGAATAAAGAGTAAAAGAAGAAGAGGACAACAATCAAGAAGATCAGAGGAAGAGTAGGAGGAGGAGAATTACATAACACATATGCAATGGAGTGCATATACAATGGAGTAATATCAGTTACAATGGGTGTCGTGCATTTTGGCCCCAAAAATGTTTCTTCATTCACTTGCTTTGAACTTGAGCTTAGTCCACGCTGGACTGATTTTTTTCGTGTGGATTAGCATTCCCTATTACCGGTGTCCCGTAGCTCTGAAGTTGGAGTGGGTTCCCCTGATGGCGAGGGACACTGTTAATAGCGAAAGCTAATCCACACGCTAAATTCAATCCAACACTACTAGAAGTAATGTGTATGGATTACATTTGGGTTCAAAGCAAGCGAGAGCACACACACACAAAATACCAGTATCCCTAGTCATGAAGCAAATCTACTCTGACTTCTGAGGTGCTTGTAATTTGCGTTCCTAAGTCAAGGACAAGAAGTCAACATTTTAGTTCAACTGACCAGTGTAGGGGTTGAATCCGCTACCTCACCATCAGCACATAGGAATTTTAAGAGCAAGCATTCTTATTCATTCGGCCATGCTGACCTCCCAAAAAATTATTCATATCATGTTTAATTCTGCAATATGCAACTGAAGAGTGACGGCGAAATAAGCCAGGCAATAAATTGTACAGTCTGTTGTTTGAGTCGTCTCTGTTCAAATTTACAAAACAAAAACATTTATGTTACACTACTATTGCTTACCGTTTGTTGACTTCTGCCTCTCTCCGTACTTCAGCCTCCCTCTGTCTAACTGCCTCGATCTCTTCCAGAATTGACTGACGCTGGGCGTAAGTTTCTCTTTCTTGCAACTGTAAAATACATCATGTGAACCTTTACTACAGACAACACTTTCAGGATTCAGAGGGGAGTGAGCAGGGGATCTGGTCAAAATAGTAACAATCTGGTTGAAATAGTAACAATCTGGTTGAAATAGTAACAATCTGTAACCTGCCATACATGTCGTAAGAGGTGACAAAGGAGAGTAGGGCTTGGGCTGACTTCTCTATTCAGCAGAAAAAAACTGTAGCTGCAAAATCCACCCAACCATGACCCAGTCTACAGGATAGGACAGCTTACGGTGAGTTGGTTAAAGGCCTGTGTCCCAATGAGGGAATAAAGGAGGAGGAGGAGGAGGAGGAGGAGGAGGAGGAGGAGGAGGAGGAGGAGGAGGAGGAGGAGGAGGAGGAGGAGGAAAAAGAAATCAATAATAACATGAAGAAAGCCACAAGACGAAATCAAGAAGAAGAAGAAGAAGAAGAAGAAGAAGAAGAAGAAGAAGAAGAAGAAGAAGAAGAAGAAGAAGAAGAAGAAGAAGAAGAAGAAGAAGAAGAAGAAGGAGGAGGAGAAGAAGAAGAAGAAGAAGAAGAAGAAGAAGAAGAAGAAGAAGAAGAAGAAGAACAACAACAACAACAGCAGCAGCAGCAGCAGCAGCAGCAGCAGCAGCAGCAGCAGCAGCAACAACAACAACAACAACAACAACAACAACAACAATAAGAGAATAAGAAGAACAAGAATAAGGAGATGAAGAAAAGGAAGCAAGGGGAAAGTTAGTCATCAGATTATCCTCATTGCATATCTGGCCATTCAGTCCATATATGCTCAGATTCTCTCCTCAGTATCCTCCCTGAGCATGTAGCGGTTGAGAACATCAGTTCTGTGTTGGCTGACTATTCTTATATGGTCCCCCGGCATGGCAAATTTGTTACCTCCTAACAGATTAGGTGTCCTACTCTTTGCTCAAAAGAGTGATAATGGAAGAGGTGAGAGAGTTAAGGAGTGTATGCGAGTGAGAATTACAGAGTGAGAGAGAATTAAAGTGTATTTGGGAGTAAGAATTGGCATGGCCAAACACGAGCGGCATATCGGGAGAATGAGGGACCTCGTCAGCCAACACAGAACTGGCACGATTAGCCGCTGGATGCTGATGCATATGTTGGGTGTGGATCTGAGGACCCATGGACTTGTCCGGAGTTCAAGGATGATACCCCAAAATATAATTAATCAACCAACCAACCAACTAACTATTAACTAACTAACCAACCAACCACTAACTGACTAACTGAATGACTGACTGATTAACTAACTAATTGATTAACTGACTGATAAAATAACTGACTGACTGATTAAATAACTGACTGACTGATTAAATAACTGACTGATTAACTAACTGACTGACTGACTGATTAAATAACTAACTGAATGACTGATTAACTAACTAACTGATCAATTAACTAAGTAATGAATGAACGGACGGGTGGATGGACAAACTGACTGACTGATTAACTAACTGGCTGGTTGACTGACTGACTAACTAACTAGAGTGTATTTGAGAGGAAGAATGTGTGTGTGAGACAGACAGACAGACAGACAGACAGACAGACAGACAGACAGAATGTATCTGGGAGGTTGTGTGAGAACAAAACAGTACATGTATGACATAGAGAAAGAGCAGGTGTACACATGTGTATGTGAGTGAATAATAAAGTGTACATTGTTTAACAAAGTAATCAACCATGAGAGTAACTAATACTGAATTACTCTCACACAACAATGAACATGCTTCTTAAACAGCATAGAAGGCAATAGCTTGATCATGGATATTGCATGCAAGATGGATGTACGCAAAAGAACATTCTCTACGAGTTTCTGGCAAACAATAACATACAATTTTTATGTCCACAGCTACGAGTCAAAGATACATGCAAGCCAGACATGAAAATGTTGGATATTGACAGCACATACATGCAACTGTTAGGTTTGCACCGCTAGGTAGGGTATTGGTGAATGATAAGGCAGACATAGTCGGGGCCCTTTCGGATCGTGTGTATAGTACAGAAGAACTGATAGGTCATCACAGGCTGGAGAGAATCGTGCTGAAGGAGGTGACCTAACAAACAACACTAACCTCTAGTTGCTGTTGCAGCCTCTCTGTGGCATTTCTCTCTCTCAACACCAGCGCATCATGCTTGTCTTTGTACATTCTCTCCAGCTGTTTCAAATCAAGAAGATCAATAAATCACATTTAGTTGTAGCGTAAGATATTCTCAACATATGTAGTCCAAGATATTTTCAACATCTGTAGTCTCAAAAATATTCTCAACATGTGTAGTCCCCAAAATATTCTCAACATCTGTAGTCCAAAATATTCCAAACATCTGTAGCCCAAGATATTCTCAACATCTGTAGTCTCAAAATCAACATCTGTAGTCCAAGATATCCTCAACATCTGTAGTCCAAGATATCCTCAACATCTGTAGTCCAAGATATCCTCAACATCTGTAGTCCAAGATATCCTCAACATCTGTAGTCCAAGATATCCTCAACATCTGTAGTCCAAGATATTCTCAACATCTGTAGTCCAAAATATTCTCAATATCTGTAGTCCAAGATATCCTCAACATCTGTAGTCCAAGATATCCTCAACATTTGTAGTCCAAGATATTCTCAACATCTGTAGTCCAAAATATTCTCAATATCTGTAGTCCCAGATATTCTCAAAGTAGTCCCAGATATTCTACCATTTGTAGCCCAAGCTATTCTAAACATTTATACTCCAAGATATTCTCAACATCTGTAGTCCAAGATATTCTCAACATCTGTAGTCCAAGATATCCTCAACATTGTAATCCAAGATATTCTCAACATCTGTAGTCAAGATATTCTCAACATCTGTAGTCCAAGATATCCTCAACATATTCTCAACATCTGTAGCCAAAATATTCTCAACATCTGTAGTCCCAGATAGTCTCAAAGTAGTCCCAGATATTCTCAACATTTGTACCCAAGCTATTATCAACATTTGTACTCCAAGATATCCTCAACATCTGTAGTCCAAGATATCCTCAACATCTGTAGTCCAAGATATCCTCAACATCTGTAGTCCAAGATATCCTCAACATCTGTAGTCCAAGATATCCTCAACATCTGTAGTCCAAGATATCCTCAACATCTGTAGTCCAAGATATCCTCAACATCTGTAGTCCAAGATATCCTCAACATTTGTATAGTTGGGGTGGAATACCATCCTGTTCATATTTTATAAAACATCTACAGAGTCCAAACCGTGATATGAACCAGGTATGCACAAGCAAGAAGCAGACATCAAAACCTGGAAGATGCCCAAAAGTAACAATATAAACAATTAATACTCAACATTACCAGCCAAGAAAATGGTGGATGGACAGACATCATCAGCACACTAACCAACATGTATACAACACAGCCAAGGCAACACATCTGGCTTTGGAATGCCAGCTGAAGCTACCCCAACCCAAAACATACAGACACCTGGCCCATCTTGACAGACAATAGTTAGTTACAGTGTGCTTTAAAAAAGGCATCATAACTACAACCCTTAACAGGGATCAGAGATAAAGTTATACTTCTCTATAGCACAAAGCCTGGGCTGAATTATAGAGACCATGTGTTGCCCATGCAGCATGATCCCTCTCTCTTCCTGCTTAGTTTACTTCAGAGGAAAAGTAATACCAATACATCTGGAACAAGACAAGCTGCAGAAGCTGCCGGATCAACAAAACAATGCTCTAACTGTCCGCCTGTCAGACTCAAGCGTAGTCCATATTTGTGCTACTACTTCTCGTGCACTGGATTAATTTTTGCGTGTGGGTTAGCTTTCCCTATCACCAGTGTCCCTCGCCATCAAGCAAACCCACTCTGACTTCAGAGGTACTTGTAAATTACGTCCCCAAGTCAGGAATGAGAAGTCAATATTTTAGTCCAACTGCCCCATGTAGGGCATCAGCACACCGGATGTTTAAGAACAAGTGATGTCATCTTTTCAGATATGCTGACCTTCATTCAGGAATATAAACACAATATATGATGCAGTCACATATTTGATACATACATCTCTTCTAGCCTGTTCTAGGGCCTTCCGGCTGTTTTCTTTCTCTTCCAGCTTCATGGCAGCAATTTCAGCATCTCGTATTCTTGCAAGCTGAATATAAATTGTTTACACAAATTATTACACATTCATAACTGCTTAATGGAATGTAAACACAGAGCTTGACTAAAAAGATGGCATAAAATTGAGGCTTTTGAAATGTGGGTCTTCAGAAGCAAAATAACCTGGAGCATCATCATCATGTGCCCTGCTAGATAGCATGGGTGTTCATATCTCTCCACATATCTCAGTGTTTAATGATTCTGATATGTGAAAACTCATGAATTCTTGGGAAGATAATGTGGTGTCTTCCACTTGCCTTCCACATCCTCATGGGGGTCTTTTACTTCTGCTTTTGACACCCATTTCCGATTGTCAGGACAAGTGAATGCCCTGCTCTGCTCAGCTGCAGAGTTGTCCTCTTATCCCGGAGGATATTCAGTTACTTGGATAGAAGAAAAAACAAACAACAAAGGAAGTTCTGACATGTCTGTTACCAGGGCCCATAAAGAAAACAAGGAATTGTAATAATTTAACCTACCAAGCATGCTATCCTCACTTCAGAGGTCAAAATGGGAGAAGCGTATGCATTTTTAAGTCTGATAGTGAGGATTCTATCACTAACTGGGTTATATCCCATTAAAGCTTTTGCAACAAAAATTAGATTTTTAAGAGCATGCATCTTTCCCATTGCAACATACGCCTGTGAGACCTGGACACTTACTAAACAAGCTGAACAGCGCATAAATGCCTTTGAATGTAAATGGTATAGATGGGTTCTAAGAATATCTTGGGTAAAGAAAAAAAAACAAATGCATCCATACTCCAAGAACTGAATATTGAAGAGGGTTGGCTATTAAAGACAATAAAGCAAATAAAATTGATATATTTTGGTCACTTGAAACATCATGAAAGTTTGGAAAGAACAATAATGGAGGGGTATATGCCTGGGAAGAGAGGAAGGCCAAAGAAAAGATGGGTGCAGGATGTGGCGGATGATCTCCAGATGGGTGTATCAGATGTGGGACATCTTGCTTGTGATCGAGATGTTTTCCGGAAGGTTGTTTTGGGAGCGAGGTTCTGCAAAGGACATGCTACTGAATAAATGAATAGTAGCTAGGGTAGCCTAGAGACTACACTTGTCTGCTGGCCATAGGTTTAAATTTGCCTCGATGAAAAGGTGGCCGGCGGTGCTGACCACATCACCCAGTGAGTGCTGACTGGTCTATAGCAACATGGGCCAAGTACCATATACCTCATGCATCTTAAGGCAATAAAAGGTCTCACTTTACTTTACATAGTGTTGACTGGACAATAGTGATGATCATAATGATGATGATGGTGATGATGATGATGGTGGTGGTGATGGTGATGATGATGATGGTGGTGGTGGTGATGATGATGGTGATGATGATGATGATGGTGGTGGTGATGGTGATGCTGGTGGTGATGGTGATGATGATGATGGTGATGATGATGATGATGATGGTGGTGATGATGATGATAATGGTGGTGGTGGTGGTGGTGGTGGTGATGGTGATGATGATGATGATGATGATGATGGTGATGATGATGATAATGGTGGTGGTGATGGTGATGGCGATGATGGTGATGGTGGTGATGGTAATGATGATGATGGTGGTGATGGTGGTGGTGATGATGGTGGTGATGGTGATGATGATGATGATGGTGTGATGATGATGATGATGGTTATGATGATGGTGATGCTGATGGTTATGGTGATGATGGTGGTGATGGTGATGATGATGATGATGGTGATGATGATGATGATGGAGATGATGATGATGGTGATGATGATGATGATGATGAAGGTGATGATGATGGTGTTTATGATGGTTATGGTGATGATGGTAGTGGTGATGGTAATGGTGATACTGATGATGGTGATGATGATAGTAATGGTGATGATGGTGGTGGTGATGGTAATGGTGATGATGATGGTGTTTATGATGGTTATGGTGATGATGGTGTGATGATGGTAATGGTGATACTGATGATGGTGATGATGATGGTGATGGTGATGATGGTAGTGGTGATGGTTATGGTGATGATGGTGGTGATGATGATGGTGATGATGATGATGGTGATGATGATAATGATGATGATGGTTATGATGGTGATGGTGATAATGATGACGGTAATGGTGATGGTGATGATAGTGGTGATGGTTATGGTGATGATGATGATGACGATGATGGTGATGATGATGATGCTGATGATGGTGATGATGAAGGTGATGATGATGATGAAGGTGATGGTTATGGTGATGATGGTAGTGGTGATGGTAATGGTGATACTGATGATGGTGATGATGGTGGTGGTGATGATGGTGGTGGCGTTGCTGATGATGGTGATGAGGTGATGATGGTGGTGGCGTTGATAATGATGGTGGTGGTGTTGATGATGATGTTATGGTGATGATGATGGTTGTGGTGATACAAATGATAGTAGTGATGATGATGATGATGGCGATGAAGAGGAAAATCTGTATCAAAAGATGGTGATATGATAGATATGATGATGACAATGGTAATGAAGATGGTTGTGGTGATAATAACGATAGTGATGTTGATGGTGGTGATGATAATAATGATAGTGATTATGATGGTGGTGATAATAGTGATGATGATTATTATGATAGTCATGATAATGATAGTGATGATGATGACAACTGTAACGATGGTGTTGATGATAATAATGATAGTGATAAAGGTAATAAGAAGATGGTGATGAGTATGATGATGATAGCGATGATGATGATGACAGTGGTTATGAATGCGATGATGGCAATAAAAATGACAATATTTTAGTGAATCACATAAATGTGAAAAATCACGCTGTAACAAAATGACATGCAGCGTTTATTTTATACCTCCATCTTCAATTGTGTATTGTATCTATCCTCTAACTGCCGTTGAAAGTTCAGCATCCTCTCCTCCGCGCCTGTCCTCCCCGACTGCAGAAAATCATCACGCCGAGATGAGTACAGCTCATCAACATTGGAAAGCTTGACATCTGTCACAAAAATTACAGAATTTCAATAAAAACACAGAAGGAAAACATGTCATTTGAAATTAATCTCAGAAATTAAGCCTTGTCTGGCAAGCTCCTGGAAAAAAAACTGCTCATCACATCAATGTACATTTTCCTGCCAACCCAGTGGTTATGTTTCTTCTTTCGTTCACTTGAAATTTATACTGCTGTGGAGGCGGAAGTACAGGCGTTGATCTTCGAGAATTCTTTAGAGGGTGATGCTGTCATTTAAACACATGAGTCAGTCGTTTGACGAGTGAGAAGTTCATGGGCCTTTATGGCTCAGGCTAGAGGGAGAATTGTGAAGGAAGATTCTGGTGCTTTTGCTTTGATCACAAGTAGCCTGATTATGGAAGTTATGGTGGTAAGTAAAGCAATAACATGGCTTAAAACACAGACATTCACTAGGGCATGTTTCCTTAGTGACTCAATGAGCATGCTCAAAAAGACAGTGATGGGATGGAACCGAAGAGAGTGGTTGCTGTCTCTGGAGCGGTCTCGGCTGGCAGAGATTAGTTTCATTTTCATCCCAGAACATGCAGGTGTACAAGGAAATGAGCAGGCTGACAAGCTCGCAGGTAAGGAAGGCTACTGTGGAAGGTGGATGAGTAATGGACCAGGCTGACATTCTGAATGCTTTACGAGAAGTAAGTCGTTCGCAAGAACCAAGTGATGACTGCGGGATGCGAGAACAGCAAATTAAAAGAGGTGTGGCCAAACAAGAATGCTATGCCAGAAGCCAAAGAAGATTAATAAACCAACACAGAACTGTGTTGTTAGCCGCTACACGCTGCAGGGGATCCGAGCACTTATGGACTGAATGGTTCGGTGTGCATTGAGGATGATCTGTCGACTAACTAACTAACTAACTAACTAACTAACTTGAAATTTATTGTCTATATCTGCAATAATACTAAAGAACAAACACATATCAGTGGATACTAAAAAAGCTCTGACAACAATATTCCTATGAACTCAATGCTACCAATGAAACACCTGGATAATGACAGAAAAAAATGGAAAGAAAAACTGCACAAACGGAAATGAGATTCCTGAGAATACTCAATGGATCAAGAAGAGAGAAAATCAGAAATGAAGAAATCAGGACTAAAGTGATAGTTATAGCAGCACTAGATTTAATTAGAAAACAGCAAGCTAAATGGTTCGGCCAAATAACTAGGCTACCAAGAAACAGTATACCATAAGTAATGATAAACAGACCAAATGGAACCAGAAGCAGCGGCCGACCATGTAAACGATGGACAGGGGGAATAACAGAGTCCATGGGAATCTCTATAAATAAAGCCCAAAAACGGGCACTCTCCCGCTGTTTATGTTTCACCTCGACACTGCAAGGTACAAGAGGACAAGTTGAGATGAGATGATGAGATGAGGTATCTGCTATGTTGTCTCTTGTATACACATCACTGTCTTTTTGTAGTTTGTTCAGTAGTCCATAGAGTTTATCTTCCACTCCTGTTTCTCTAGGTTGGAAGACATGCCTAGATATGTCGTATTTAGGGCAGTCTTGGAGTATGTGATCTGCTGTCTGTGACACCAATCCAAATGGCTGATTTGCCAATCTTGAATTTTGTATACATGTGGTTGCGTAGTCGACTATGTCCTGTACTGACATGCAAAATAATTATTTGTTCTGGTCTATCCATAAAATGGTCTTCTGTTGGTGGCTTTCTTATTAATTTGATTATTCTTTTCTTTTGGTGGTATATAACAGTACATCAGATTGTTGTTCTATTGCTCCTTCCTTAACTAGCTGGTCAGTTCTCTCATTTCTGGGCTCTCCAGTGTATGGTTTGACTGCCTATTTCAGATAGTAGTGTCCGTAGTACTGGCAAGTTCCCAGACAGCAGTGCCTCAAGTACTGATTTTGCATCTGTCAATAGCACCACAGGTTGTGCACCATAATTGGTATTCAGCAATTCCTTTGTTGCTATCTTGATTGCCTGGATTTCTGCATCATAGTTACGGCAGTACTTTTCTGTTGGTACTCTTGCTGATTCCTAGTATTATTTGGATATTCTATGTACACTCTCACTTCATTTCTAACAGCATTTTGTGATGACCCATCTGTGTATAGGATTCAGAAAAAACAATGCCATACACAAAATCTGTTATAATTAGGTATTTAATAATTATCATTAACTAAGAGGCTCAGATTACATTCATTATTTAATTCATAAAAACCATACTACTGTTTGTTTGCCTGTTAGGTTTGAAAATATCACCTTCAATACACACAGATATCTCCATAAAGTGCATCAGTCTTCTCCCACATATCACGCTCTGAGAATCCAACCACAGTGCACAAACTCCTTAGAAACAGCACGTCTTAATATGTGTATAAGAAACACATATGCTTTAAATAATGCTTCTGTTTGTAGATGTTCTAATTTTACAATTCAGCTGGGGTTGTGGTCCAGTCGGTCTACTCGTCTCAGTTACCAACCTATGATAGATTTGTAATGTGCAACATGAAGATAGCTGTGGTAGCAAAGTGGCTAGATGCTGACCTAGATGCCAACCTGCCTAGCCAGTAGTCATGGGTTTGAATCCACTTCAGGATGGATTATTAAAACTGACCTGAACTCAAGCATAGTCCACACGCATGCTACTACTTCTAGTGCACTAGACTGATTTTTTCCATGTGGATTAGCTTTCCCTATTACCAGTGTCCCTCGCCAGTGTCCACTCCGACTTCAGATGTACTTGTAATTTATATCCCAAAGTCAAGGATGAGAAGTCAATATTTTAGTCCAATTGTCTGGTTATGGGGTTGAAGCCCTTACAGCAGCATCAGCACACCGAATGTTTAAGAACACAATTTTTCATCCATTCAGCCATGCTGACCACCATAATGGGTTATAAAATTTAAAAGAAAGAAAAGGTTACCCAATGGAGTGATGGGCCCAAATTTATTCAAGTCTGTCTGGCAACCAACATTCTGAATGGAGTTGGCGTGAAGACTACATACTTCAGTCAGCAGCTGCCACAGGAAGCCTGGAGAAACATTCAATCAGCACAAATGAAATGCCAAAGATAAAGATAGTTATTAAATGGCACTTGCTGTAACAAAATGGTGAAATATTGACATCAATAATTTTAGACACAGATACCAAACTCTATGACATTTGAATTCTGCTTCTTTAATCACTTTCAGAAACCAATATGAATAAATGCAAAGAAAACAGCAAGCAACTTAAGTATGCTAACTCCATAGACTAAAACTAGTTTGTCCTCAAATGGAGCGGGTGTAGTCCAAAACAGTTTTCTCTGTTAGGCATATGTTGGACACTCCTGCAACAAGTGTTTAGCTAAAACACAGAAGCCACAAACAATATGTTGCACGATTTATTGCCTGGCATATTTCGCTGCATCTCGTCATCTCGAGGTGCATACTGCAGAGTTATATATCATAAGAAGTTAATAAATTAATAATACTTAAGTTGAAACAATTAAAACACAGAGTCACAGGCATTGTTCGAATGTGGAACATCTGTTATCCCCACAATAATTTCAACTCTTTTTGTTTGCACAAAACGTAAATTGTGCCACATATTGTTTGTGGCTTCTGTATTTAAATTGACTAAGGGAATACATTGTTTTGAAATGTTTCGCTGTCATCTTGCTACTTTCCCAGTTACATCCATCAGTATCTCTTATCTGTAGTTAATCAAACATGTGGTACTTCAGCCTGTTATGTTTTGTGTGGAGATTGTAATTTGTTCTTTTCGGTTGAATTGGTAATATGCATAATATTTCTGGTGACCTGGATATTCCACTTGGTTCTATAATTGTTTCTTAACACTTTGCTGACCAACTTCGACGATCGTCAAATTTCCGGTGATATGCCTTGGTGACCAACTTCGACGATCATCGAATTAGCGACATGCGGATTTCAAACAGACGGCCTTGCCAATAGCCACCGAATCAGGTGTTATCCAGTTGTTTCAAAATGGCTGTGCTATGTTTGATATCAATTTGAGTGAGTTTCAGCAAGTTTTTTTGGTGAAATTTTGTTAATTTTTGTCAGAATTGAAACTCCAGCATTTTCATCATGTCTGATGATGAAGAGCAGGCTCGAAATATAGAGGATTCTGACTCTGCCAGCGAATTTGGAGCTGAAAGTGATGATTCCTGGCTGAGCAGAGATGCTGAAGTGAATGACAGTGTGACTGAAAGTAGCGACAACGATGTTGAAGTTGATGATGGAGGCGATGAAGGTACCTCTGGAGAAAGAAGTGGGCGTGGCACAAGAGATCCAGAACATTTCTTCAGCTGAAAATTCTGTTTGAAATGGAGAAAGGCTCTTCAAAATGAACGTATTGAGCTCAACAATATTCCTAAATATGAAGAAGAACAAGGTGTCACGTCAGACACAACTGGGTTTATGCCCATTGATTTTTTCAAGCTTTTTTCCCTGACACTGCCATAGATCTGATCACGTGTGAAGTCAACAGGTATGGTGAAAATCACCTCTCTCAGTACACAGGAAATGCCAAGTACAAAAAGCTTACTTGGGATCATACTGATGCAGTTGAAATTTCTGCATTCATAGGCCTTCAGATTGGTATGGGAATGTGTTGTAAACCAGCAGTTTCAGACTACTGGTCTAAGAATTTTTGGCTGAATGAAACAGCATATTCGAAGGCCATGAGTCGGAACAGATACCAACAGCTTCACAGAAATCTTCATTTCAACAATAATGATATTAGAATTGAAAGAGGACAGCCTGGGTATGACCCCTTGTTCAAGCTCAGACCCCTACTAGACATCATATTGCCTACATACAGGAAACACTACACACCGGGACGGGAGTTATCAATAGACGAATCCATGGTGAGGTTCAAAGGCAGGATATATTTCAAGCAATACCTGCCAGCAAAGCCGACAAAGTGGGGATTCAAATTATTTGTACTTACTGATGCCAAAACCCAGTACTGCCTGAAACTAGAGATTTACACTGGAAAGGCAAATAATGAAGGTTGTGTTGGGACAACTTCCAAAGTTGTGAAACATCTTCTTGATGGATATGGCTCCAAAGGACATATTCTCTATTGTGACAGCTTTTATTCAAGCCCAGCTTTATTTCAAGAACTGAAAGAAATGCAGATTGGTGCATGTGGAACAGTATGTGTAAATAGAAAGCATTTTCCTGATATGTTGAAGAAAAAACAATTGAAACTGAAAAAGGCAGATCATCCTGTGTTTTGTGTTACAGAAGATAATTGCATGTTGGCCGTTACCTGGCATGACACTAAGAGAGTTACCCTTATATCTACGGTTCACTCCAATGATGTTATGGAAAAGACAGTCAGGAAAAGGGGAATTCCAGAGGGCAGAATAATAAACAAGCCAGTGCTTGCAGAAAAATACAACAAAAGTATGGGCGGTGTCGATCACTTTGGCCAACTGAGTGCAAGCTACCCCTATCCACATAGATCCTATAAATGGTACCTGCCATTATATCATTGTTTAGTTGAAACTGCTCTGGTCAATGGGCATATAAGCTACAACACTGCCAACTCTACAAATAAGATCACTGCAAAGAGGTTTAGGCGGGATGTCAGTCTTGCTCTAATTGGACCTGCTGTTCTTCGCGCAATGCAACACCTTCAAGACCACAAGTCACTGACATCACGACTTACTGAGCGCCATTTTATTGAAAAATATGAAAAGCCAAGGTACAAACCAGACTGTAAAGTGTGTAAGGCTGCAGGTAAAAGAAGCCAGACTTGCATGTACTGCCCAGATTGCAATACACCTCTATGCCTGACACCATGTTTCAAGTTATACCACACGGTTGAGGATTATCAACGTTACAGACAAAGACTCTTGCAGAGGTCTACAGCTACAACTTCAACCCCAATTAATGAAGGAGACAACTCAGACTTCAACTAGAGGTAAGAATTTACACATAATAATTTTAAAATACCACAGAAACAACACACCAAAGAAAAAACACAACACAGTGTAGAAATGAACAATTTTTATTTTTCACTTTATTCAGTTTTTTTGTGGTTACCTTTCAGTGTTAACATATTTGGTTAACCGTTAAATTAGTGCTCATATTGAGCTTATTTTATTCATTGCCAACCATGTCCCTAACATTTTATAGCTTTTACTTTGAAAAAATTCACTAAAAAATATGAAAAGATGATGGTTTTAAAACATCATCTAATTTTTCTATAAATAGCCATACAAATTCAAGATGGCCACCATGATCATGTGACAAATTTGCATAAAACATATTTTTTTTTATGCGTAACAACCATTCATAACAGTGCTCTGAAAATTTCAACACCCTACGTTCGTTTTTAAATTTTTAATGAAATTAATTTAAAAACCAGTCATTTTTTAAAAAATCCGCAAACACCCTTGGTAATGGGAGACAATAATGCTCCGGATTGCTGGTCAGCAAAGTGTTAAATGCCTCTAGCATCTGAAGTAGGTCACTGCTGACAGTTTGCCTAAACTCCTACCATTTCACCAACACCCCTGACATTTGACCTAACCACAGCTGACATTTTATATAAGCATGGTATCTGGCCTAGCCTTTTCTGACATTTGACTCAACCCCTTGGCAATTGACATAATCCTTGGACATTTGACCTAGTCCCAGACTTTAACCTAACCTCAGCCATGTGACCTAAGACCCTGCCATTTCACCCACCCACCACCACCCAAGTACCTCAGAAGTCAGAGTGGGTTCGTCTGATGGTGAGGGACACTAGTAATAGTGAGAGCATGCACAATCAGTCCAGTGCACTAGAATTAGTAGCATGTGTATGGGTTGCGCTTGAGTTCAAAGCGAGTGAGCGAGCGCCAAAAAAAAAAAAGGCTATTAATTTTTAAAAAATCCAAGCTGCAAAATTGCTCAGCAGACCAGTATTGCAGTAAATTTCAAATAGAATGTACATGAATCAATCAATCATACATAAACTCTTATATTTGCTGAGAAAGACTAAACACCTGTGGGTTTGTCCTGATATCATCTGAAGCAACAACAGGTATGCAATAAACTAACCTTGTTTACTGTCCTGGTGAGACTGATCACTCTGAAGAGCAAAAACAGTTAATGTTAACTTTTTTATTTCAATTTGGTTTTATTTTAATGTTAACAAATGTTCATTAGGAAATTAGCAAATATTCTTTATATAACAAAGAACATGTTCAGTAATGTAGTATTGAAAAGTATTAATTATGTAATACTGAATTGTGAATGTTTTACTTTATGTGCAAATGCCCGCTCCATGGCGAAGGAGTTACGGACACAGTTTGTAATCCTGCATACCCGCATTTGAAACACAGCTGCATGTGATTTGAAAGCAGACCACCTTACGTTGGTTGTTTCTGAAAATGGTATGGGTGCCGATCGGCCAGAAAGCAATGGCAAGCTACTGAAAGTAAACCTGCCAATAAATTACAAACAGCTCAAAAATACTGGGGTTGACTGTGATGTCCTGTAAAGGATAAGCAACTAAATTTTTTTTATGTGCAAAAAATATCAATAATGTAATATTTACACAGAGGTCAGTGTGCCAAGGGGTTTATTGCAGTCATGATTACACTTCCTGTGCGTTGACGGATGTGTAGTGACTCATTTCACATACTGGTCTTTTGGACTTAAACGTTGACTACTTGTTCAGAAAGCAATGGCAAACTACTGAATATAAAATAGCCTAGAATATTTACCTTGGGTTGATCAGAATTTCAAAATATAAGTATATTACAGGGTGTATTTTTAATGACTGTGCAGTGTTTTAAAATATTGCCGGTCCAAGTTTTGTATTTACCTATTATGTTGCATGAACTTTACAGAGGGTGAATACAAAACTTGGACCGGCAATATTTTCAAACACTGCACAGTCATTAAAGATACACCCTATATAATGATGAAATTTTAATTAACTTTTAACAATGTAATATTGAAAAATGTTTAATTTTGTAACTATGAACAAAACACAGAGCTCGCGAAGAGAACGAAACAAATACCAGAATCAAGAAGTACAGAAAATATCACTGACGCTGGATAGGTTAAGACTAGGGATGGAGTTATACCTCTCCATAGCACAAATCCTGGGCTGAAATAAAGAGAACATGTGCTGCCCATGCAGCATGATCCCTGTCTCGGCCTGCTAGTTTACTCCAGAGGAAAGGTAACACCAATACATCTGGAACAAGACAAGCTGGAGAAGCTGTCGGATTAGCAGAGCCATGCTCTAACTGTCCGCCTATCGAAGCTTTGATCTTAGATCAGCTGCCAACCAAGGCTTAGGGTCTGGTCTGCCCTGCCATGACATTTTGTCTTTAGGTTGCATTTCCTCGCACCAGGATAAGGCTTGTACCCTCCCAATTGCACTCTTCCGCCCAAAGCTGTTGGCACAATGTGGAGTGTCGGGTTTGGTAAGCGCCGCCTAACATTCAGTGCTAACAGAAAGCAGGTAGCACCATCTACTGTCATATGGTAGCCTGGTCATATCTGACTAAGACCTGACAGATATCGCTGGATAGGACATACACTCAAAAAGCATGAGAAAAGTTAACTAGAAAGGCCCTTTGTCTGGAACCCACAGGACAAAAAAAAAAAACAAATAGAGGAAGATGCAAAAACTCATGGAGAAGAGAATAGAGACAGAAAAGATGTATGTGGGGAAACATGGATGTAGAGACAGAAAGGATGTCTGTGGAGAGACATGGATGTAGAGACAGAAAGGATGTATGTGGGGAGACACGGATGAAGGGACAGAAAGGATGTATGTGGGGAGACATGGATGTAGAGACAGAAAGGATGTATGTGGGGAGACACGGATGTAGAGACAGAAAGGATGTATGCGGGGAGACATGGATGTAGAGACAGAAAGGATGTATGTGGGCAGACATGGATGTAGAGACAGAAAGGATGTCTGTGATGAGACATGGATGAAGAGACAGAAAGGATGTATGTGGGGAGACATGGATGTAGAGACAGAAAGGATGTATGTGGGGAGACATGGATGTAGAGACAGAAAGGATGTTTGTGGGGAGACATGGATGTAGAGACAGAAAGGATGTCTGTGATGAGACATGGATGAAGAGACAGAAAGGATGTATGTGGGGAGACATGGACGTAGAGACAAAGGATGTATGTGGGGAGACATGGATGTAGAGACAGAAAGGATGTTTGTGGGGAGACATGGATGTAGAGACAGAAAGGATGTCTGTGATGACATGGATGAAGAGACAGAAAGGATGTATGTGGGGAGACATGGATGTAGAGACAGAAAGGATGTATGTGGGGATACATGGATGTAGAGACAGAAAGGATGTTTGTGGGGAGACATGGATATAGCTACATGGAATAGCTCAGGATAGAATGGCTTGGAGGAGGTTGGTTGAGGGCCTATCCCTCAATGGGGAGAAGAGAATGAGGAGGAGAAGAAGAAAGGGTAAAGGTTCTAGCCGCAACATTCATTCTTTCACTTGTGATTGTGTTTTTTTAAAGCTGATTAATTCCACTTCTCATGTTTGGTGATTTACTAAAAGGCAAAACTTAGGAAGCAGAAGGAAAAATAAAATAATGGCAATGATGATGATGAAATAATAACATAACATAAACATAACACAACATAACTTAACTTAACTTAACATAACATAACATAAACTCACCAATCTTTGGTAAAGTCTTGAGTGAGGACTAATATTCAACAGTTTCAAAAGGTCGGCTGTATCAAATTTCTGGAGTTTCAAAAGTGAAAAACAAAACAAGAATAAACAACAAACAACACTGCCACACAGAAACAACTACTATATAGAAATTACAAGTAATTATTTGCAATATATTTTTTATATAAAAAATATACACATTAACAAGTAAAGAGTAAATTACCTTTTTTATACATTTTGATGTGCAATGAATCATCATCATCATGTGCTATGCCGATAAGCATGGGCTGTCATGTTCCACCTTTCACATGATCACCAGAGTTGTGGATCAGCTTCATGTTCTTATCTTGACTTTGCAACATGGCCAAGCCATCCAGGTATTTACTTCTCTTCCTTCCCTTTGTTCTCTTCCCCTCAATCTTGCCAGTTGTCATCAAGTTCTCCAATTTATTTCTTCTCATAATGTGTCCAAAAAATGTTGACTAGCTACGTCTTCTGAATACTAAATGTAAAAATCTAATTTCTCTAATCAGTACTCAATACTGAATGTAAAAATTTAATTTCTCTAATCAGTACTGAATACTGAATGTAAAAATCTAATTTCTCTAATCAGCACTGAATACAAATTATAAAAATCATTGTGACTGCATTTGGAACATTCCCATACATGCTGTACCTCCCTCTTCATAAGTCTCGAGACCATTCTGTCTGAACACTGGTATGATGTTTCCTTCATTCCTAACTTGTGACGTGCTTGTAAACCTGATCTTGGGAAGATAATGTGGTGGTTTCCCCTTGCCTTCCACACACAAATGCATGCACGCTTGCACACGTACACACACCTTTGACAGCATGTTTTGGCTGCCAGGACAAGTGCACAGCTCTACTCAGCAAATTAGACCAATCAGCACTTGATGGATCATTTGATCAAAATCATGCTAGCCCTTTTGATTTCCCAGGAAATTTCCTGCTACCCATTTTAGGTTGGGCCAATCTGGGAGCTTATATCAATGAAGAAAAGATCCACGCCTCGAGGAGTATTCGAAGACATCACCAATGAGCCAGCAGACAGGCATGCTAGAAAGTAAGCTTCCATAAACACCAAATAGGAGGGAATATTTAAAGATAGGTGAGCAGACAGCAATACTTCTTCTGCGTTCATCCGGAGTTGTTGTTTTTTTCGGACGTGATTGCGTTGTGCCTGTTTACAGCAGAGCTGCGTTCTTGCGCCGTTAGGCCAACACATCCGACTTCTGCTGGCATTTGTTGACCTGGTTAACCTTCCTGGGGAAACAGCAATACAAGTAGGTAGATTACATCAATCAGCTGTCTGTCAGAGTGTACAACCAAAGCAAGATGGACAGAAAGTGTTGAAGTTAACCTTCACTGCGGAGAAGGCACCTGATTAATATTTATAAATGATAAATGGAAATTATATAAATTTTGACAGAAAATTCAAAAGGGAGAAATAACTCTCACGCCCTTTTAAAAATCAAGCGCAATTACTCACCTTGTCTTGGTTGAGTCCACATTCCGGGAGGAAAACGCTGAGAGTGTACTCATATTTACAGGCACGAAGGTGATTGGCAACAAGGCTGTTGGAGGCACGATGTAAGAGAGAACCACCTTCAGGGACATTCAGGTCCTTCAAGGTTAATGGGCCACGTACGCTTTGCTGCAGCTCTGTTACTAAACTGTTACGCAGCTGCGACTGTGTGATAACAGTAAACATATGTTAGTAACTTTGCCTGGTAGTATGAAACCATCACCATTATCATGAGGTAAGTAAGTTCAAGACAGGCGAAAGCTGGCACATTGAGGAAATCTTTAGGAAGCTATACTGGTGATGATGACCATTCATTTCATCCAGTGGGGTTGAAAGTTTGGAGCCGTGAGTTCTAAGATGACTGGTAAGGCCTATTTTGGCTCGAAATGTTCTTTGACAATGTCGGCAAAGAATGCTTGATATTCCAGAAGGAAGGTCTCCTGCAGTGGTTTTTTTGTCCAGCCTTTTTTTTCGCAGCTTTTGTAGTCCTGTTTGTTCCACATGTAACTACACCTTTGCATAATGATGTGCGAAATGCTATACTGATAATGTCATGACAGCGATCGGATGAGGGTTCAATGTCTGATCTTGCCATCTGTGCTTGCCATCAGCTAAAAAGAGAAAGACTGGCTACCTGTTCTTCCGTGCACTCAGACTGACCAAATCTAATGGTTCAAACTCATCATAGACTCATAGCACGCTGCTGCTTCTGTACTTTTTTAAACAAGATTCTGTGCCAAACAAAACGTAGGTTGGACCGAACAAAAATGGATAGCGGGAAATGGAGTGTGTCACAGTTTTCACTTAAAAGTTGTTAATATGGTAGCAGGTATGTGTTATATATCACATTAAAGGGGGATTTTTAGGGTAAACAACTGTATATAAGCCCATGGCAGATACAGGAAGTTACTTAAGACGATTATTTACCCCATGGCAGTTAATCAGTTAATTATTCTGGTCTGTCTAAACCAATGGTTCTCACCCAGTGGGGAATTCCCCCCGGCGTTAATACTAATAATAATATTCTTCTTCTTCAGCGTTCCAAGCCATTGAGGTCTTTGCTGCAGATACAATCCATCTCCATTCGTCTCTCTGGTTGACCTTCTCTTGCCAGTCGTTGATTCCAAGTGCTTGTAGGTCTGTATATATATTATCTCTCCACCATCTTCTTGGTCTACCTCAGGGTCTACGATCATTTACTTCCTGAATGTAAGCGAGTTTTGTTTCCCTATTATCTTCCATTCTTTCTATATGCCCCAGCCATTGTAGTCTATTAGCCTTCATGATACCAGTGATTAGCAGGGATTTAAACAGATCATAAATGTCTTTGTTACTTCTTCTTTTCCACTCTCCACTTTGTGTATCCCTAATGGGTCCAAAGATGCATCGTAAAACTTTGTTCTCAGAGGTTTGTAACACGGCTTTGTCTCCTTTCGTTGTACTCCAGGTTTCAGAGCCATACAGCACACCTGGTCTGATCAGTGTTTTGTATATTGTGATTTTGGTATTACGAGACAGAGCATTTGATTTTAGTAGATGTTGTAGTGCATAGTATATCTTATTTCCAGAATTTATTCTAGTTTGTATTTCTTCCCTTATGATGTTGGAGCAGTTGAAGATTGTACCCAGGTATTTGTATGTTTCCGTTCTTTTAATGGTCATATTATCTATTTGTATGTGGCCAGAGTTTTTAGCCATTCCTTCTCTTGAAATTACCATATATATATTCTGTCTTATCTTGGTTGATAACCAGCCCCATCTGTTGGGCTTTTTCTTTTAAGTGAGTCAATATTTCTAATGTCTTTTGTTCATTTTCTCCTATAATATCTACTAACTATATATATATATATATATATATATATATATATATATATATATATATATATATATATATATATATATATATATATATATATATACCTTTTAACATAAATGTTATTCAAGTATATGCCCCAACAGGAGAGTCCAGTGAAGATAGTGTAGAGGAATTTTATAATGACATAGAGTCTGCCTTAAAGAAATGTAAAAATTCAGAAATAAACATCATAATAGGGGACTTTAATGCAAAAGTAGGAAATCAAGGGGATAGATACACAGTAGGAAACTATGGTTTAGGAGAGAGAAATGAAAGAGGATACAGACTAGTAGAGTGGGCAAAAGAACAGGAAATGATTGTAGGAAACACCTGGTTCAAGCAACACCCTAGAAGATTATGGACCTGGAGGAGTCCTGATAGCAGGACTAGAAACCAGATTGACTACATTCTCATTAGCCCATGGATCATGCCGATGTTATTAACGCCCTTAAAGATATGGCGAGAACAGAGGATTTTGACGCCAGTGATTCCACATTGCTTTCCAGGATGAAAGACCTGGGAGTAAGAATCGGCACAGCCAGACGCGAGAGGTACATCGGGAAAACAAAGCGCCTCGTCAACCAACACAGAACTGGCACTATTAGCCACCGGACGCTGATGCATATGCTGGGGGGAGGATCTGAGCACCTATGGACATGTCCGGAGTGCAACGAAGATACCCCAACTGATAACTAACTAACTAACTAACTAACTAGCAGAAGATTTAGAAACGCGCTAACAGTAGCAAAAACAGTTCCCAGTGCTGATTGTTATAGTGACCACAGATTACTCACAGGAACATTGAGGATAAAGTTGAAGAAAGTCAAGTATACAACAGGGAACACTAAATATGATTTGTGTACATTGAGTAATGACAAGGAAATACAAAAGAAATTCAACATAGAAGTACAGAACAGATTTGAAATATTGTCTGATCTAGAGATCCTATTCCAGGATGTGGATGATCAATGGGAAATGTTAAAGAATTCAATCAATGTGGCTGCAGAAACAACTATTCCAAAATTAAAGAAGGTGGGTCGTAAGAAATGGATGACTGAGGAAATTTTACACTTAATGGAAACAAGAAGACTCAACAAAAATAATCCTGCCAAATATGAAGAAATTCACAGACAAGTCAGAATATTATGTAGGAAGGCAAAAGAATCATGGCTTGAGGAAAAGTGCTTAGAAATTGAAAAACAACACAACAGTCAAAATACCAAATTAGTGCACAAAAGAATTCAGGAACTTACTAATAAAAGAACAAGTACATCAACAGGCTGTCTAAAAACTAAAGATGGCAAAATCATAATAGAAAAAGATCAGATTCTACATGTATGGACAGATTATGTGAAAGACCTGTATAATGATAACAGAGAGGAACAGTATGCTATTAGATTTAATAATGAAGGACCAGCAATTTTAAAGATGGAGGTTCAAAATGTTCTTAAGCATATGAAAGCTGGCAAGGCCCCCGGTGCAGATAACATCACAACAGAAATGATTAAAGCTTTAGAAGAATTTGGACTAGAGCAAGTCACTAGACTGCTGAACACATTATATGATACTGGAGATATACCTTCTGAATTATGTAATTCTGTATTTATTGCAATCCCAAAGAAATCAGGAACCTTAGAATGTGATCAACATAGAACAATTAGTATAATGAGTCACATCACAAAGATTTTGTTACGAATTATCATGCAAAGAGTGAGGAAGAAAATACAACCTGAAATAGGGGAAGAACAATGTGGTTTTGTAGAAGGAAAGGGTACAGTAAATGCTGTGTATATGCTGCGAACAGTTATTGAACGTGCTTTAGAAGTAAACAAGGATATACATCTTTGCTTTATTGACTACACAAAGGCTTTTGATAGAGTTAGACATGTCAACATTGTGGATATGCTTGCAGATCTACAAATTGATGGGAAAGACATTAGACTTATAAAAAACATATATTGGAAACAACAAGCTGCCATAAGGATTGATAATGAAGTAGGACAATACCAACCTATTAAGAGAGGTGTTAGGCAGGGATGTGTAATGTCTCCAGATCTTTTTTCCCTATACAGTGAAAATATTTTCAGAAATGTAGAAGACCTAAATGGAATCAGCATTGGAGGACGAAACATAAATAACATTAGATATGCAGATGATACAGTATTGATTGCAGACAATGCACAGGATCTGCAACAATTAGTAGACGCTGTGGTTGTACACAGTGAGCAGCTGGGGTTGGAATTAAATTGTAGGAAGACACAGGTTATGGTCGTCACTAGGAAGAACGAAGTACCACAATGTAATATACAAGTAAATGGGAATATTCTTCAACAAGTGAATCGGTTCAATTATCTCGGAACAGTCATAACATCTGATGGCAGATGCCTTGAAGAGATTAGAACAAGAATCGCCATTGCGAAAGTAGCCTTTAGCAAGATGAAAAACATTCTGACCAATAAAATGATGTCAATTGAAACGAGAAAAAGAGTGTTGAGGGGATACATAGAGCCTGTTCTTTTGTATGGATGTGAAACTTGGACAATGTGCAGTCAAGCTGAAAAACATCTGATGGCTGCAGAAATGTGGTTTCTGAGGAAAATGCAAAGAATACCATGGACAGATAGAAAAACCAATGACCAAGTACTACAAGAGACAAATGAAAATCGTAGATTGATTAGAGAAATTAGACGTAGACAGTCAAAATTTTTTGGACATGTTATGAGAAGAAATGGACTGGAGAACTTAGTGACAGCTGGCAAGATCGAAGGGAACAGACCAAGAGGAAGACCGAGAGGAAAATACCTGGATGGCTTGGCCACATGGCATGGACGAGACAGGAACACTGAGCTGATCCACGACTCTGGTGATCGAGTGAAATGGCGAATCATGACCGCCCACGCTTTCCGGCATGGCACATGATTGATTGATTGATATATATATATATATATATATATATATATATATATATATATATATATATATATATATATTTATATATATATGAACTATATTAGTACTAATAATAATATGCTAATAATAATTGCATTAATATAAGAACTGATTACTTGATATTGTTTTCCCCTTCATACTTTACAGTTCTGTACCTCTCACCTTTCTGAAATCGTTTTATAACGTAAGTAAACCCACAAATCATGTTTTATGTAGACATCTAGACTTGTTCTATTTTGTATTATTAAATTTAGCTTCCATTTTTAAGTAAGGACGGGGGTGGGGGGATTTATAGGGAAGAAATACGAAAGGGAGGGAATGACATTCTGAACATATGGTGAAGGGGTGCATGGGCCAAAAAAGGTTGAGAACCACTGGACAAAACCTTTTCATTCTCTCATTATTTCTCTATAATTTAATTGAGAAATGAGATTATGTGGAAAACCAAATCCTTGTCCTACTCCTTGCACATTGGATCTTGTCCATATTATTCATGCCCTTGGACAAAGGACCTTAGAGAGATGTCAAGAACGGGGGACTTTGACGCCAGTGAATCCATATCGTTGTCCAGAATGAAGAAAGAATTAGAATTGCACAATTGGCAAGGCCAGACACGAGAGGCACATCAGGTCATCAGGCAGGAGAATGAGGGAACTCGTCAACCAAAACAGAACTAAATTAGCTGCTGGATGCTGACGCATATGTTGAAAGGAAGATCTGAGCACCTGTGGACTTGTCCGGAGTGCAAGGATGACACTCCAACAGATAACATTATTATAATAAAATAATATCAATATCAATAGTTCAATACGTACCTTGATGGAATTCACAAGCCCGCGGTTTCGCAAGCTGTGGTACAGTCTGTTTCTTAACTCTTCCGCGGACAGGTACTCTGGTGTCTGATCAGCCATCTGGCAGAATGAGTGAGAAAGATCGTCTAGAAGCAAATTAACCGAACTTCCCAAGTAATAAAACTGTTACATGACACTGAGAAACTTGTTCATTCTGCCGAGCTGGTTACTTCTCCGACAATATCATGTTCTGTCTGGCTGGCGTCCATAACAATGGTCTCGTTAAAAACATGAATCAGACAGCAACGAAACAATACTTCTCATACTTGCGGATGACCAGACCATGGATCGTGTCGATGTTAAATTAGTTAGTTAGTTAGTCAGTCGACAGATTATCCTCATTGCACATCGAACCATTCAGTCCATAAGTGCTCGGATCCCCCTCTTCAGTAAATCTCGCAAAGTGTAGCCTGTAGCGGCTCACGACACCAGTTCTGTGTTGGTTTATTAACCTTTTTTTGGCTTCCCGCGTAATGTTCTTGTTTGGCCACACCTCTTTTAATTCAGTCATCACTTGGTTCTCGCAAACTCGCAAACGTCTTACTTCCCGTAGAGCATTCAGAATGTCAGCCTGGTCCATGGCTCGTCCGCCTTACACAGTAGCTTTACCTGCAAGCTTGTCAGCCCGCTCATTTCCTCGTACACCCGATGTCCTGGCACGAAAACGAAACTAATCTTTGCCAGCCGAGACCGCTCCAGAGACAGCAACCACTCTCTTTGGCCCCACCCCATCTCCTTCCTCCTGAGCATGCTCATTGAGTCACCAAAGAAACATGCCCTAGTGAATGTCTGTGCCTCGAGCCATGTTATTGCTTTACTTAGTGCCATGACTTACATAGTCAGGCTACTTGTGGTCAAAGCAAAAGCACCAGAATCATCCTTCACAATTCTCCCTCCGACCTGAGCCGTAAAAGCCCATGAACTTCTCACTCGTCGAACGACGGACCCAACTGTGTAAATTACAGCATCACCGTCCAAAGAATTCTTGATGATCAAAGCCTATACTTTCTCCTCCACAGCAGCCGGATTTTCTTGTCTGCATTTCCTGTCTAGTTTGATGCACACTGAAAAGAATGTACAGAACTCTGTTGGCACTTGTACCCACTCCTCGACAGATTCTAAGTCCTCAATTGAACGCATCTGTTGAAGAATGTCTTCGGTTTGACCCATCCACGACTTTTCTCTTTTTAACCTGCTGACCTTTACCTTCTTAGTTTCACTGTGCAGTGGATGTTGTGTGTTTGCGTTGACTCTGGGGTATGCACATGCTCTGCAAATGTGTATTCTGTTCCCAATGGAAAATCAAGACAGCAGCGCATAGCCCTGCATGCCGTGTCTCTTGAACATCCAAGAATAATACGCATAGCTTCGTTCTGTATAATCTCCATCCTTTCCATCTTCTTACGCCTGATAGTCAGGATCGCCATGGCATACTCCAAAACAGAATGGACCAGACCCTCGTACAGGGAACATTAATGACGCTGTTAACATTTTGCCGCCGCCATCACCCTCATCGCAGCCAAACCTCGCTTGGCCTTTGTTATCACCCGGTCTATGTGCTCATGATAAGCAAGACTTCGATCAAAACGTATCCCCAGGTAGTTCATTGCCTGCGTTCTTTCCACGGTCTCTGAACCCAGATTTACAGTTGGTGTAGGAGTGTTGACATTATGGTTATTCAAAGAGAACCACGTCACTCCTGCCTTCGTTGGGTTGACCATTGCCCCAGATTCCACACACCAAGTGCTTATGCGATTTAGTTCTGTTTGTACTTGTTTGCTTGCTTGTGTTCGTTGGCTTGAGCTCCAACGCAAAGTCCTGTATGTCGGATGAAGGCATCCTGTTGTCCAACATCAGTGTGATGTCATACAGGACCTGAGGTTTGCGTGAGTATCCGTTGTCCCATGTCTGCCTTATTGGTGTGCAGACTGGTGGTTCCTCGCCGTACAGGCAGACACTCTCCGACTTCGGAGGAATCGGCGATCCTATTGACTTTAGCCAGGAACCCGAAGGGACCTGTTGCCCAGGACGCTCGACGAGGACGTGTCAATAGGTCTTGGCCAGTATATAACCCGGCCCTGGTGCCTTGGAAACACCTCTGCGTCCCTTCTGTTTGTAGATTCACAGCCACTCGATCTCTATCCTTACCCTGCCGATACACTAACACATCGTCGGCGTATGACAATGTCCTCCCCAGTCCTCTGATCTGCTCGCCGGTATTTCTCATAGTATAGGCGTTGAACAGCACGGAAGATAATGGTGATCCCTGTGGCAAGGCCGGATATATTGTTGTTGGTTCAGAGGTCCAACTGCCACATCTAAAAACTACTTTCCGTTGGAAGAGAGATGCGGCGATCCAACTAAGGAGGAATGGACTTATCTTGAGTTCAAGAAGCTGAAACATTAAGAAATCCAATGGTACTCTTTTGTACGCATTCTCAAGATGTTCCTGACTTCCAAAGTGCTGACCTTATTTGGCAGAGGTCTGACGAGAATAAGGGCATAGCCTGAATGAACTCTATCTAGAGCAGAGCAACCAGACAGATATGAGGCGGTTTTTGCCAAAGCGGTTACCTCAGATAGGTGTAAGGCCCAGAACATTGCAGTTGAAGACACAGTAACAGTGAAAGAGATTAGGGCTATGCTTAGACGAACAAAAAACAGCGCACCAGGGCCGGATGGTATAAGGTATGACATTAATATATGTACCGACAACAAGCTAGAGGAACTAGCAGATAGGCCTATGTACAGCAACAGTATAGGGACATCAAGGAAGAATAGTTACACAGCTATCTGATTCCCTTGCCGAAGCCTGGCAAAGATCACACACAAATTCAGGGATATCGAATAATAACCATGCAAAATGCAATTGGCAAGCTGCTAGAGAAGTTAATTGCCAGGAAAATATCAAGTCAGCTAGAGAGGCAAGGTTGTTTCCCACTTACCCTTTGAGGGTACCGTCCAAACAGAGAAATCTGGACCGACGGAGCAGGTTTTGCACATGATGTCTATGAAGGTTTCCACTCAGGCATTGAAACATGTGCTGCAGCGATTGATCTTGAGGATGCGTGCTGATGTTAATAACGCCCTTAAAGAGATGTCAGTAATGAGTGAGATCAAAGAGAAGCCAGGAATAGTAATCGGAGGTTATAATATAAACACTATACGGTTAGCAGATGACACGGTGGCAGATAATGCAAAATATCTACAACATTTTAGTAAGAGAGAGTGCAAAGAAAGGATTCACCTTGAAATATATTGATTTGAGTCGCAGTTGTTGCAAGAGATTAACATGTGTACAGCTACCTGGCCTAGGGGTAACGTCTTTCTCCGTAATCCCGTATATTCTCGTAAGTAATGTAACCTGCGCGAGAATCGGTAGCGGTTCTCGCCGTGTTGGTAACTTACGGGGTATGTGAGCCGGTCGCTCAGAAAGCAATGGCAAACTACTGAGCGTAATCTTGCCTAGTATATCAACAGCGGCTGAAAAATACTGGTGTTGACTGCAAAATCCTGTAAGGGATATGCAAAAACAAAACAAAAAAACTGAAAGAGGCAAGAGTGCGAACCAAAAACACTTACGACTTCTGCTTGCATGAAAAGACTGATTAACCCCTGAATAAATCGATAGTCTCGGGTACCGCCTTGAAACTGTCAACTGTCATCTACTGCCAACTGTCATCTACTGTCAACTGTCATCTACTGTCAACTGTCATCTACTGTCAACTGTCATCTACTGTCAACTGTCATCTACTACCTATAGTACCTTGCGGTGTAGGGCAGTGGGTGGGAGGGAGTCTTGACTCTGAGGAATTAAGTCCGCCTGGCTAGTGCGAACTGTGCAGGGGTTCCCCCCCCCCCCCCCCCCCCCCCCCCCCCCCCCCCCCCCCCCCCCCTGAGCAGTATGAAAAATCCCCCGCCGGCTTGCTAGGCCAGTCGCAGCTTTAGGACAGAAAAATCTGACAAAGGGGAGTCCGCCCTCGCGGTCATGGTTTCCCGGTCTACACCACTGCCACTAGGAGGTGAGGTTGACTTGTGTAGTCTGCGGTCATCAGCAGGCTTCTGATTTTCACTTTTCACCCCTCCTGGGAGAGGCTAGCCGATCCTAACCCTACTGATTTGACCACATAACTAGATTTAAAATTTTTTTTTATTTCGCATATCCTTTACAGGACATCGCTGTCAACACCAGCATTTTACGGCTGTCGTTGATTTCTTGGCAAGATTACGCTCAGTAGTTTGCCATTGCTTTCTGAGCGGCCGGCTCACTTATCCCGTTAATTACCAACGCGACGAGAACCGCTTCCAAATCTCGCGCGCTGATAACTAGATTACCAACTAACAATATACCACAACAAGCAATAATGTACAGACCAAATGGAAGCACAAGAAGATGCCGGCCACGTAAACGATGGACAGAAAGAATAGCATAGCAGAGTCCATGGGAACCTCAATGCATGAAGCCTATAAGCGGGCACTCTCCAGCAGTTTATGCTTCACCTCGACATCGCAAGGTACAAGTAGTGTTGCCATCTCCTTTTGATGAAAAAGCACCAAAATCGACCCAAAAAAAAAATACCAAAACTTTTTGGAAAGCACCAAAACTTTTTGGAAAGCACCTGAAAAAGCACCAACTGTTTTTATTACAAATGTAACAAGGTAGCACATTATAATTTATTATTATCACTTCATATTACAATGAAGTTTATTCCAGATCCGCCAAATCCCAATCAGAACTATTTTTTGGGAAAGCACTAAAACAAGCACTGGCGGTATTCATTCAAAATGTTATAAAGTAGCACATTATAATTTATTATTATCACTGAATATAAAAAAAAAGTTTTGCATATCCTTTACAGGACATCGTTGTCAACATCAGCATCTTTTAGTTGATTTCTTGGCAAGATTACGTTAGTAGTTTGCCATTGCTTTCTGAGCGGCCGGCTCACATACCCCGTAAGTTACCGACGCGATTCGAACCACTGCTGATTCTCACCGTCGTCACGTTACTTACGAGAGTATACGAGATTACGGAGAAAAGTCGCTAACCTCTTGGCCAGGAAGCCGGCCACTGAGTATTAGAATGAAGTTTATTCCAGAGCTGCCAAATCCCAGTCAGACAACTCCTCTTCAGTTTCTATAGCTATTTCCTGCTGTGTTTGCTCCTGCGATGATGATGATGATGATGATGATGATGATGATGATGATGATGATGATGATGATGATGATTGAAAGTAACGTGTATATGCCTCCTGTGATCCAATTTTTCGTAGAGTATCCTTATGTAGTTTATAATCATGACAGCATATGCCATATCTTTTAATTCCATATCTAATAGTCAAAACAGCTGTCAAACTCTTGATGCTCAGTCTGTTCCGCAATTTTGATTTTATTAACTCCAATCTGACTGAAAATGCGCTCCACGCCCTCATTAGAATGAGGTAAAATGAGCACAGTTAAACCTAAATCTGTAAGATCTTGGAAAGGATTTTCACCGGTGGCATCCCTGTATGAGGCTATTTCTGCCCACAGTCCAAGTGTGTCAGAGGTCCGTGTTCACTGCATATGATGAAGTTTTCTCCACTGGAAATCGATGCGGGTGAGAGTATCTGCATCTTCTACAAACATTTTAGCAAGATCCAATATACAGGGCTTCACTGGCTGTAGACATTCACTTCCACTAAGACATGGTATGGACTGCAACACTCGAACGTTATCGGGCAAACACAGTCTTCGTAGACTTAGATGGATAGGACATCTTAGGAGGATGCATGATGGTAGAATACCAAAGGACATATTTTTTTGGTGAATTACTGACTTTAGCTTACTGCCAAAACAAAAGTCCTTGTCTATCAAGCCTGTGTCCTTAGTACTCTTCTCTGTGGCAGTGAAACCTGGACAACTTACTCACACCAAGAGAACAATTTAAACAGCTTTCATATGCGGTGTCTGCGAAGAATTCTTGGTATTAAGTGGCAAGACAAAATCACAAATACTGAAGTATTGGAAAGATCAGGTTGTGTGACAGTTTATTCCATGCTCAGTCTTCGTAGACTTAGATGGATAGGACATCTTAGGAGGATGGATGATGGTAGAATACCAAAGGATATCTTTTTTGGTGAATTACAGATGGGTAAGAGATCTCAGGGTCGGCCTCTACTACGATACAAAGATGTGTGTAACGGAC
>JACEFZ010010849.1:0-74541 GCA_014155875.1 Cepaea nemoralis | reverse complement strand
AAAAAAAAAAATTTCTTATTGACAGAAGCAAGTAGTATCACACAATAAAGTTTTATCTCAAGCCATTACCATTAATATTGGAGTACCTCAGGGGTCTATTCTTGGCCCTCTATTATTTGCCATTTATATAAATGATCTTCCATTAAATCTGTCGTCGTCCTGCGATCTATTTGCTGATGACTGCACAGTATATACAAACGCTGTTGATCGTAATGTGCTAGAATTATCCTTGCAACAGGAAATAAATAGTGTAGTTAACTGGAGTCATGCAAACCGCATGCAAATTAACATTACTAAAACAAAGTCTATGTTAATAGGAACCAGGCAAAGACTTCACACTCTAAACTCGCAGAGAACTCTTCAGCTGCACATTGGCAGCACGCCTGTAGAAAGTGTCACCGAGCACAAGACACTGGGTGTTATCATAGATCAAAATCTAACTTTTAACTCACATGTTCATGCTCTAGTTAAACAAATAGCCAAAAAAGTATACCAACTTGCCAAAATTAAAATTTCCTTGACGAAAACACAAGAAAGATATTCTATACTTCTCATATACAAACACATATTGATTACTGCTCCACAGTCTGGGATGGATGCTCCAAATCAATAACAAAACGCCTATATTCACTCCAGAAAAGGGCAGTGCGTTTAATTAATGGTGAAAAGCTTACCGACAATGCTAACCTATATAAACGTCTCCGGTTACTGCCACTCCACAAGCGCCTGCTTTTTAATAAGGCCAAACTAATTCACAAAATCCTATTTCAAAATGCTCCAAGCTACCTTTGGCCATTGTTTAAATATAACGCTAGACATAGCGAACGACTAAATATACTTCATGTCCCTAAACCTAGGATAGACTTATATAAAACAAGCTTAGCATACTCTGCCGCTCAGTTGTGGAACAATCTTCCACAAGAAATCAAAGACACCACCAATCATGATACATACATTCGCAACCTGTTTGAACACTACCTTAGTACAGACTACATGCCCCCATAACAAATAACACAAAAAAGACAATAATGGTAACTTATCTCAAACGACAACTAGCCGAAAAACATTCCCTTATGTATGGCACGTTACACCCTCCTTAGGTATTTGTAATGCCCATGTTAAACACTGCCTCAGTGAGTCATTTGTTATTGATTATTTTTCATGCGTTTTAATGTTCTTTTGTTGTCAAAAGTTGCTTCATAAGTGATGTTGAATGAAAGAATGTATGAGAGGAAATAGAGAAGAAGGGCAGAATGTCAGACGGGCCTGCGTGCCCAATTCTTAACCCTTTGAAAATAAAGACTTATTATTATTATTATTAATATTATTATTATTATTACCCTTGTCCGGCCTCCAACTTATCCTCTACCCTGTCCCCTATGTCATGGGTGGCGTGTCGTAGGCTCTCTTTCAATCTCTCTCTCTGTCTCTCTCTCAATCTCTCTCTCATTCTCCTTCAACAATCGTGCTTCTCTGTGCCTACCTATGCCATGGGTGGAGTGTCGTAGGCTGTTTTCCAATCTCTCTCTCAATCTCTCTCTCTCTCTCATTCTCTCTCAACAATCGTGCTTCTCTGTGCCTACCTATGCCATGTGTGACGGGTCGTAGGATCTTTTCCAATCTTCTCTCTCTCTCTTTCTCTCTTTCTCGGTCTCAATCTCTCTCTCTCTCTCATTCTCTCTCAACAATCGTGCTTCTCTGTGCCTACCTATGCCATGTGTGGCGTGTCATAGGCTCTTTTCCAATCTCTCTCCCCCCTCTCTCTCTTTCTCTCTCTCAATCTCTCTCTCTCATTCAATCTCAACGATCGTGCTTCTCTGCGCTTACCTATGCCATGTGTTGCGTGTCGTAAGCTCTTTTCCAATCTCCCTCTCTCTCTCTCTCAATCTCTCTCTCTCTCTCATTCTCTCTCAACAATCGTGCTTCTCTGTGCCTACATATGTCATGTGTGGCGTGTCGTAGGCTCTTTTCCGATCTCTCTCTCTCTCTCTCTCTCTCTCTCTCTCTCTCTCGATCTCTCTCAATCTCTCTCTCTCATTCTCTCTCAACAATAGTGCTTCTCTCTGCCTACCTATGCCATGTGTGGCGTGTCGTAGGCTCTTTTCCACTCTCCACTCTCTTTCCACTGTGGGTAGGTGCGGAATATGTGAGTTGACGGGGAGATGTGTGTGTGTGGCCGAGGAATGTGTGTTTGGTTGGGTGGTTGGAGGTGTGTGGGTGGAGGAGGATATTGGGTGAGTGATTGTTGGTGGGAAATGGGACGGGTAAAGGATATGTGAGTGGGTGGGGAGATGTGTGTAGGTGGGGGATGTGTGGGTTATTGAATGTATGTGTGCTTGGGGTGTGGGTGGATGGGATGTGTGGTGGGTGAGAGGTGTGTGTGGGTGGGGAGATGTGTAGGGATGTGGTGGATGGGTGGGGGCATGTATTGTATGTGTGTGTGGTTGGGTGGGGGAGTTGGAGTGAATGTGGGATGTGTGGGTGGGTGGTGGATGTCTCATAACATAGTAATATGCATTGTTTATGTTTACAAAATTCATGTGAAAATGTTTTTTTCCTATGCACTGTTCATGAAAGAAAGATGAGTGATTGGAAGGGCCGAATGTAAGACGGGCCTGCGTGCCCAATTTGTTACTCTTTGAAAATAAAGTCTGTTCGTTCGTTCATTCGTTCGTTCGTTCGTTCGTTCTCTCTCTCTCTCTCTCTCTCTCTCTCTCTCTCTCTCTCTCTCTCTCTCTCTCTCTCTCTCTCTCTCTTTCTATCTCTCTCTCTTCCATCTTTCTTCTCGGTGTCTACCTATTCCAACTATATTGCTGGTGGTCTGATGTTACACAGCCTCAATAACACAACCACTGGGGGGTTGATCCTCATATACGTTGTATAAAAATCAACCTTGCTGGCTCTATTTCATAGGGTACAGTATGAGTGAAGCCTCGTATATGTAGACCGATCGACCCCATATACATCCGGTGGCGTGCCGTAGGCACTTCTCCAATCTCTATCTCTTTTCCTCTCTCTCTCTCTCTCTCTCTCTCTCTCTCTCTCTCTCTCTCTCTCTCTCTCTCTCTCTCTCTCTTCCATCTCACTTCTCTGTGCCTACATATTCCAACTATATTGCCGGTGGTCTGATTTCAACACAACCACTGGGTGATTTGATCCTCAAATACGTTGTATAACAATCAACCTTACTGCCTCTATTTCATAGGGGACAGTATGAGCGAAGCCTCGTATTTGTAGACCGACCGACCCCGCATACATCAGGGGCGTGTCGTAGGCACTTTTCCAATTTCTCTCTCTCTCTCTCTCTCTCTCTCTCTCTCTCTCTCTCTCTCTCTCTCTCTCTCTCTCTCTCTCTCTCTCTCTCTCTCTTCCATCTTGCTTCTCTGTGCCTACATGTTCCAACTATATTGCCGGTGGTCTGATTTTAACACAACCACTGGGTGATTTGATCCTCAAATACGTTGTATAACAATCAACCTTACTGCCCCGAATTCATAGGGAACAGTATGAGTGAAGCCTCGTATTTGTAGACCGACCGACCCCGCATACATCAGGGGCGTGTCGTAGGCACTTTTCCTCTCTCTCTCTCTCTCTCTCTCTCTCTCTCTCTCTCTCTCTCTCTCTCTCTCTCTCTCTCTCTCTCTCTCTCATCTTTCTCCTCTGTGCCTACATATTCCAACTATATTGCCAGTGGTCTGATTTTAAAACTACCACTGGACGATTTGATCCTCAAATACGTTGTATAACAATCAACCTTACTGCCCCGAATTCATAGGGAACAGTATGAGTGAAGCCTCGTATTTGTAGACCGACCGACCCCGCATACATCAGGGGCGTGACGTAGGCACTTTCCCTCTCTCTCTCTCTCTCTCTCTCTCTCTCTCTCTCTCTCTCTCTCTCTCTCTCTCTCTCTCTCTCTCTCTCTCTCCATCAGGCTTCTCTGCACCCACATATTCCAACTATATTGCCGGTGGTCTGATTTTAACACAACCACTGGGTGATTTGATCCTCAAATTCGTTGTATAGCAATTAACCTTACTTCCTCTATTCCATAGAGAACAGTATGAGTGAAGCCTCGTATTTGTAGACCTACCCACTCCGCCTTCCTCATGCGGTATATCGCATGCAATTTTCCTCTCTCTCTCTCTCTCTCTCTCTCTCTCTCTCTCTCTCTCTCTCTCTCTCTCTCTCTCCTTACATCTTGCTTCTCTGTGCCTACCTACTTCACTTGTATTACCAGTGGTTGGATCTCACACAGCCCCAACAACTCGTACACTGGGCGAGTGGCTCCTGAAGTGTGCAGTGTAACAATCAACCATACTGACTATTTCATAGGGTACAGTACGAGGGAAACGTCGTACGTGTAGACTGACGCGCCCCACATGCCTCATGTGGTATATCACAGGCACTTTTCCTCTCTCTCTTCTCTCTCTCTCTCCCTCTCTCTCTCTCTCTCTCTCTCTCTCTCTCTCTCTCTCTCTCTCTCCTTACATTTTACTTCACTGTGCCCACCTACTTCACTTGTATTACCAGTGGTTGTATCTCACACAGCCCTAACAACTCAAACACTGGGCGAGGGGCTCCTGAAGTGTGCTGTGTAACAATCAACCATACTGACTATCTCATAGGGTACAGTACGAGGGAAACGTCGTACGCGTAGACTGACGCGCCCCACATGCCTCATGTGGTATATCACAGGCACTTTTCCTCTCTCTTCTCTCTCTCTCTCTCTCTCTCTCTCTTCTCTCTCTCTCGCTCTCTCCCTCTCTCTCGCCCTCTCTCTCTTTCACCCTCTCACTCTCTCCCTCTCTCTCTCGCTCTCCCCTCTCTCGCTCTCTCTCCTCCTCTCTCACTCCCTCTCTCGCTCTCTCTCCCTCTCTCACTCCCTCTAGCGCTCTCTCTCCCTCTCTCTAGCTCTCTTGTTCTCTCTCTTGCCCTCCCCCTCTCTCGCTCTCACCCTCTCTCACTCTCTCCCTCTCTCTCTCCCCCCTCTCTCTCTCCCTCTCTCTTCCTCTCCCCCTCTCTCTCTTTCTCTCTATCTCTCTCCCTCTCTCTCTCGCTCTCCTTCCCTCTCCCTCCCCCTCTCTCTCCCCCTCTCTCTTCCTCTCTCTCTCCCCCTCTCTCCCTCCCTGTCGCTCTCTCTCTCACTCTCTCTCCCTCTCTCTCTCCCCTTACATCTGGCGTCTCTGTGCATACCTTCTTCACGTGCATTGCCAGTGGTTGGATCTTACACAGCCCCAACAACTCGAGCACTGGGCGAGGGGCTCCTGAAGCGCGTTGTATGACTAGCAACCATACTGACTATTTCGTAGATTAAAATATGCCCCATGTGGTAGGTCGCAGGCACTTTTCCTCTCTCTGTTTCTCTCTATCTCTCTCTGTTTCTCTCTCTGTCTGTCTCTCTCTCTCGCTCTCCTCTCTCTCTCTCTCTCTCTCTCTCTCTCTCTCTCTCTCTCTCTCTCTCTCTCTCTCTCCTCTCTCTCTTCTTGCATATACTGTACATATGTCCACATACACTAGCATTTTGTCTGTTGAAGTGTCTATGTATGTACGCGTGTTCATGCACACCAGTCCACCCAGACCTTAAATAACATAATGGGGTCGTGGTCAACACTACGTTCAATTTTACACGCCTCCTACCCCGCCCCCTTCTTTCTATGTGCTCACTGAACCGTAACATCCAGAACCGTGTATATAACTACACCCGAGATTTCCGTAGTCATTCACTGATCCGTACGTGAGGTGAGTATGCAGTTTTTTTCTCTATAAACAGTTTTTCTATTAAACATTTTCTTCGACTAACATTCGTTTCAATTAACATTTTTTTCTATTCTCATTTTCTCGTCATTGCTTCTATTTTTCCATGCATTTGTTCCTCTCGTCCTGTCATCACCTTCTAATGTAGTCACAGGAGTTCTCCTTGACTGTATGTTGTGTTTGTGAATGTGTTTGTTTGCTGATGAAGGCTAACCGCCGCAACGTTCTGTATGTGTCGTAACTCTGTTATGTAAAGGTGCACTACTTTGTGTCATTTTATATTGTTTACACTCTCACAGCTTTACCGCAGTTCCACCAAATTTTATTCATACTTAACTAAAAATAGACCGATGTGTCATTGTGATGACTGCCTCAGCTGGTGCCCATGGACGGATCAGGTGCATATAGGTCCGCTCTTATTCACTGTCGTCATATAGGAGATGTACTTTGATCTGGGACATATTCGTTTTTAAATGTTGCATATCCCTTACAGGACGTTGCAGTCAACACCAGAATTTTTTCAGCTGCTGTTGATGTACTAGGTAAGTTTTACTTTCAGTAGTTTGCCATTGCTTTCTGAACGAGCGGCTCCCATACCAACACATTATAACACAACGCGACACGTCTGCTGCATAAATCGGTAGAAGCTGAGTTTCGAACGCCTTGTAAGCGGCTCACGAACCGCGTTCGCAAGCCTTTGGTCACGGAGGCCTTTGATCTGGGACTGATTACCAAACGATTATTGGCCTTTATAAAAAAGGCCTGACAAAAATTATATATATGTCTAAAATTATATAATAGATTACATGCATTGAAAGATAACAAATAAGCCATGGGATGTCATGGTAAAGTAGAAAAATGGGTTATAAATTTTCATGCTTATAAAGTATAGCCATATTATTTATAAAATTTCAAACATTCTCAAATCTCTTATAAAATTACATATGGAATTTACGGAAGTTAAGAAGACCTAAATAAATTATATAAAAAGTTGAGACAATTACTACAATTCTTTATATCACATAATAAATATATTACATTTCGATTTATTTCCCTTGCAATAACTTATGTTGTTATGTCTCTTAGTTAGTTAGTTAGTCGACATATCATCCTCATTGCACATCGAACCATTCAGTCCATAAGTGCTCGGATCCCCTCCTCAGTAAATCCGGCAGCGTGTAGCGGCTAACGTACCAGTTCTTAGTTGGTTTATCAATCTTTCTTTGGCTTCCTGCGTAGTGTTCTTGTTTGGCCACACCTCTTTTAACCGATTCAGCGCCGAGGGTTAATATATCGCCAAATATGACCTCCCATTTGGACAGAAGGAAAAAATATCGCCATACTAGGGTCATTGTGTTATTTGTTTTGTTTCACAGTATCTTCCGTGCTCAGTGAACGGAAATGTACATTATAATATTTGTTCATTTGATTGTCTACCATGTATGGTCCAAACTTACGTTTTGTTTGGCACTGAATCAGTTAATTTGCTGTTCTCGCAGTCTGACCTTTATAACATTTCGAATGAATACCCGCAGTGCTTGTTTTAATTCTTTCGCCCTCCCCCCCCCTCCCAAATATTGTAATTTAGTGCTTTTTTTGGCTCGATAGTAATTCTGATTGGGATTTGGCGGATCTGGAATAAACTTCATTGTAATATGAAGTGATAATAATAAATTATAATGTGCTGCCTTGTTACATTTGTACTAAAATTCGTTGGTGCTTTTTTTTTTTTTTTTTGGTGCTTTCCAACAATTTTTGGTGCCTTTTGGTGCTTTGTTGGGTCGATTTTAGTGCTTTTTCATCAAAAGGAGATGGCAACACTGTATGTGTGCCGGTCGTTCAGAAACCAATGGCAAACTACTGAACGTAAACTTGCCCAGTAATTACGAACAGCTAAAAAAAATTCTGGGGTTGACTGCTACGTCATGCAAAAGATATGCTACAACTTTTATATACAGTAGTTTCTAATATGTAACCCCCTTTAATTTCATATATAATACAACATGTCTGTTACTATATTAACAACTTTTAAGCCATAACTGTGACACACTCCTACTTCCTATTTTCCGCCGTCCGTTTTTGTTTGGTCCAAAGCTACTTTCTGGTTGGCACTGACTCTCTTAGCATCAGAGGAAAAATTTGAACAGACTCACATTTGTTGCCCTGGATTTATGCATTTTTGCGGCTACGAATTGGTACTCACTCACACAGCGGACATTTACTGCTCTCACTTGCAGGTCGACGTGGCTGAAAGATTCAATGTCCCCCCACATAAAAGATATACACAAGATACGAGCATGCATCACCATACTGGAGCTTCATTGGCCGATGAATGTCTCCAGGCTTTTACCCCATCATTAATTAAAACAAGGATAACAGAACGCTGCACCTCTTTGGTGCATATCAAAAGTGAGGTCATCTTTAAACTGTCATTTTGACGTCATTGTGTTCGTCCGCACCATGACGACTCGTGTTTAACACTCTTATTATCTTTAACAACAACATTGACACGTTGCAAGACAATGGCATGGTTATTGTAATTCTTCTTCTTCTGCTGCGTTCATACGGAGTTTTTTTTCCCCATAATTTAGATCTCACTTTAGACATAGGTCTCATAATTTATATTAAACCAGCATAGGTCAAATAACAAACACACAAACACATCGGACCGTAATGCTGTGTCCAGTATATTAACACACATTTAAAGAAGAGAAATGATTGGTCGGTTCTAATGCAGTACACGTATTACACACAAGAAATCAGTTTGGGAACCAGTTGAGGACACTGAAATAGCCACATAAATAAACACACGTAGTATTGTTTGGCGCTCACATTTAGTTACTTAGTCTAACGTACGTTCGTTGACACAGATAACGCCATGTTTTATGTAGTCACTCCTAGAAGTGAAACCTTGTCGAATAGAGAATGTGAAAGGGAGATGAGAGAGTAAATTATGGGAGTTGTAGCGTAGCGTATACTACTTGGATGGAAAGTAGATCAAAGTTGATACAAAGTTGATTTCTACGAATAGAGAATCTAACTACTGCTGAAGAAGCGATCAAAAGGCTCGCAATTCTAGAAGGATGATTTTCAAAGTGCCAGAATGGATCACTACTTCTAAACAGTGCCAGGCGGAAAGTTATGACGACCAACTGTACTAACAAGAGAAGACAGTATGTCAATGGATTCCTGCTATCATGCCTGGATGAATAATGATCCCCGACCATCTAATTAATTCTCACACAACAGGAGATAAGACAGATTTATAAATATAGATATAGCCCTTTCACACGTCACACAATCTGATGATGCTATTAATCTAATTCTATAATGATAGACGCAGTTTATTATAATTACAAATATAACATAGCTGTTTAATTCTAAAAACACTACGTGAGCCCCAAGGGGAACTCACGGACACATAAGAGATACGCAGATCTCAGGTTAGTCTGCGAATGACAGCGAGAAGGGGTGAATAATCCTTCAAGACAAGTTCATGAATCTAACTTGTGTCCTTGTCCTATTCCTACATTCCTACATGTCTCGTATAATGTTAAAATAGCATGTACTATCTTAATTTACATATTTTGATTCCTTATACTGAAATCTACAACAGTACACTGATCTAATGAAAACAGCACACAAATGATATTCTATTCTCTCTACATATATTTAGATCAAAACGGTGTAACCACTTAAATGCTCTACGTCAAATTCTACAGACCTAATATATATATATATATATATATATATATATATATATATATATATATATATATATATATATATATATATATATATATATATATATTCTATGTCATGCCTGATCATGACAACACGAACCACAATTCACATAATGAATTAACATTACATATTATTTGATGAATTAAATAGAATGAAATGAAATCACACACAACTATAACGTCACAATGTACAAGACTGAAGCATTAAATCTATGACACACCACAAGTTCACTTAAAGAGTTATGAGTTGTACTACTAGCAAAAGTCTTCCTTATATTTATTAAAAAATAATTAATTATCCAGAAGATTTCTTAGCTAGATTTAAGATTATTTTCACTGTACACAAGAATGATATTGGGGCTGGAGAATACCCCCAGGGTTTGAACTTTGTTAAGCGGGCCATATTGGTCCACGTGGTAGTAATCTGACTATGGGCAAGATAAAGATTAATGAATAATAATTAATTGTAACTTATTTACTCTCTGAACTAATTCCTTGAACTAATATGTATATTATCTAGAGTAATACACTAGTTCCGAAGTTAAGCACATAATTAATATATCTTAACTCTAATCGTCTACCGAATAACTCGGGTTTGTTTCCACAGGCGGATACTTAATTTAGAGAACCAAGTAATGTAATTTAGTTATGTTTTTAATGTCACATGTGGCTAGCGTTACTAGTTGTAATTAATAATATCTATTATCAATCGGCATGGCCTTTAGATTTCGCCGGCATATCGACACACGCAGAAAAATGTTAACAAAATTATTCTGAACTCACCCTGCAACTTGGTTTTGACGAGGCCTATAGGGTGCGGAGACTATCACTGGCTTTTCTTTGTTTTAGTGTGTAGGTCGGCTTAACAAGAGCCAGAAACATATGTCTAAGACACAGATAGGTTTTCTATTCTAGCCAGTTGACGTGATAGTCACCTCCTGCCACCTTCGAGCCGAAATGTCAAAATGGCAGATATTAGGGTTTACATGAGTTATCTTCCCGAATAGAAGCTCTCCTAGACTTCCTGTGGCCAAATTAAATTCCCAGCCATACTGAATATAAAATTCAGCCTGGCTGGATTATTTGGCGTGTAAACAAACTCTACACTACATCTACTTCTAACTATTAGAAGAAATCGTATTTTATCTCTATAGTTTTATGTATACACATACTAAACACGGACGATCTTAGCTAATACATGGATATATAGATAACAATACAAAATAATACATAAATATATAAGTGGGGTTTACTGAGGGCTATCTCAATCTAGTAAAAATTATCTGAGATGCGGGCCAACTTGTCACAGGAGTCTCTTATATATATATATATATAACATTGAATGTTTGTGTCTTTGTTTGTGTCTTTGTTTGTGTGTCCTTTATGCGTTCCCGGACGGTCCATCTGATTGAGGTGAAATTTTGTACAGATGTTCTTCTCACTCCAGCCGAGCCAACTGGCATAGTTAGTTAGTTTAAAATCAACAATGTTTCCTCAAGCACGAAAGATAATGGTACGAGCTTCAGAAACAGAAGAATAAATGTCCCACCAGCTTGCTGCAAGGGAACTCACTCTCTGATTAAATCAGAAATTAGTTAGAAACAGTTGTTGTTCTTCACTCCCGCGGATCAAACTGAAATAGAACGGGATCATCAGAAACAGACGAGCAAGGGAACAGACGTGAACGGACAGATGGACAGACAGACAGACATACAGACCGACAGACAGACAGACAGACAGACAGACAGACAGACAGACAGACGGACGGACGGACGGACGGACGGACAGACAGACAGACAGACAGACCCATCTACGACCATCCTCTTTTTAACCTGCTGTCCTTCACCTTCCTATATTCACTATTCAGTGGATGTTGTGTGTTTGTGTTAACTCTGAGGTAGGCACGTGCTATGCAAATTTGTAGTCTGTCTTCAATGGTTGGAAAATCAAGAAGGTAGCGCATCTCCCTGCATGCTGTATTTCTTTTACACCCAAGAATAGTGCGTATAGCTTCGTTTTGTATCATTTCCATCCTTTCTATCTGCTTACGGCTAGGAGTCAGGATCGCCATCGCTTACTCAAAAACAGACATGACCAGCCTCTCGTATAGGAGGCATAGATGGCGCTGCTCACGGTTTGCTGCCGTCGTCACCCGCATAGCAGCCAAACCCCGCTTGGCCTTTGTTATCACCTGGTGCCATGAGTCGAAGTTACAGAATGGCAGGTTGACAAGTAATGTTGATAAATTAGACAGTAAGAGGGAGGAAGAATCCCGGAGGAGCCCCCACGGTTGCCAATGCGCTTGTTTGGGGTATGCTGTAGCTACACTGGCAAACTAAGCTTGAACGCGTACCAGAATACACTGAACCACTACGGCTTTCGATATGTAAAACATGCCGAACAAATCTCTTTATTTCTTCACAACAAGCTCATGTGGTTATACACTTTAGCAATTAACCTACTTACAACCTGTTGTACTGGGTCACTACCGGCCAGCAGCCCACTCAGATACACCGCTAGCCTCGCTCTCTGTGTCGTAGCTTGTTCAACGGCATGGCGTGTGTACTGACCATTCTGCTTGCTGTACCAATAGTCCCGGTAATTAAAGGCGGCTCATTTCCCCAGCTATTCAATCGTAGGTCTCTCCTTCAAAGTCGAATCTCTGGCCACATCTTCATATTAGCACGCTGGTCTGTCGATTTCTACGATGTGAACATGACTGTGTTTCCCGACAGACTAAATCTGTTGCGAACTGATTGTTCGCCCAATACGTCACGTGGCCTCAGTCTTGCGGTTTTATTGGCTACTATCTTTAGCCGCTTACCGGTGCCCCCTATCTTCTGGCTGTCCGTGATTCTTCCTCACTCTTACTGTCTAATTTATCAACGCTACTTGTCAGCCTGCCATTCTGTAACTTCGACTCATGGCACCTGGTCTATGTGCTCATTATAAGCAAGGCTTCAATCAAAAGGTATCCCCAGGTAATTCATTGCCAACGTTCTTTCCACAGTCTCTGAACACAGATTTACTGTTGGTGTTGGAGTGTTGACAATATGGTTATTCAAAGGGAACCATGTCAATGTTGCCTTTGTTGGGTTGACCATTGCCCCAGCTTCCACACACCAAGCACTTATGCGATTGAGTTCGGTTTGTAGCTCCACAGCAACCTGATCTCTATCCTTACCCTGACGATACACTAAAACATCGTCGGCATATGACAATGTCCTCCCCGGTCCAGTGATCTGCTCGATGGTGATTCTCACAGTGTAGACGTTGAACAGCACCGGAGATTATGGTGATCCCTGTGGCAGGCCAGAATTATTGTTGTTGGTTCCGAAGTCCAACTGCCACATCTGAAAACTACTTTCCGTTGGAAGAGGGCTGCAGCGATCCAACTAAGAAGGAAAGGACTTATCTTGAGTTCAAGAAGCTGAAACATTAAGAAATCCAATAGTACTCTATTGTACGCGTCCTCAAGATCAATCACTGCTGCAAAGGTTTCAACGTCTGAGTTGCAACGTTCATGGGCAAATACTACTGCACTGGTCCAGGTTTCTCTTTTTGGACGGTACCCTCCCAGGGTAGGTGGAAAAACACCTTGCCTCTCTAGCTGGCTTTATATTTTCCTGGCAATTACCTTCTTCAGCAGCTTGCCTATTGTATTTGGAATGGCTATTACTCGATATCCCTGAATTTTTCTGTGGTCTTTGCCAGGCTCGACAAAAGAATCAGATAGCTGTGTAACCACTCCTCCTTTACGCTAGCACTTCATATACTGTTGTTGTACATGTCTGCTAGTTTCTCTTGCTCGTTGTCGGTACACCTATTGATGTCGTCGTATCTTATGCCATCTGGCCCTGGAGCGCTGTTTCTTTACTGTCGAAGCACAGCCTTGATTTCTTTCACTGTCACTGTGTCTTCATCCTAAATGCTCTGCGTCTTGCATCTGCTTGAGGTGACTTCCTTGGAAAGATTTCGGCCTCTCGGCCTCTCATGTCTGTCTGGTTGCTCTGCTCTAGATAGCGTTCGAAGAGGGCTTTGCCCTTCTTCTCGTCAGTCCTCTGCCAGATGAGGTCAGCGCCTTGTAAGTCAGAAATTCTCTTATTTGTGACTATCCCACGCATGCTTTTATATAGTCGCCAGAACAATTTCAGCAACAAAAGAGCTTATATTACAGCAGATTACAACTAGCTTCGTATTTACAAATCGCCACAGACGCCAATCATCAACTCCAGCAACAATGGCTGACTAGCAGCGTGCATGCGCAATGTGTCAGTCTGGCACGGTTGTCACCTGCCCGGAACCGAAACTGTAACGTCACTCGGACTGTGTTACCAGCATTTTAGCAATCATCGTGATCATGAAAACTACCCAACGCGCCCAACAGATAGTCGAAATTCGATATTGATTTATTTATGTATTGCACTATTGCAACCCGTCCCAAAATCCACACTCGCCCAAAAAAATACCAACAGTAGCCCCCCCCCCCCCCCCCCCCCCCCCCCCCCCCCCCCCCCCCCCCAAAAAAAAAAAACACAACGCACCCCGCCAACATGTTCAATTTACCTTAAATATTCCTGAAAAGTAGCCCATTGTGGCGTGAAATCTGCCCAACTGGCAACACTGCTTAGTAGTGCGTATTACGTATTATTAGATCACTGCTCTGCAATCTTTTTCCAGTCACGTCACGCTTTTATAATTTTATTTGCTGGTGTCGCACCAAACTGTAATCTTGATAATAAAAGTCTATGTGTATTTATTTATTTATCCAGTGTCCCACCACAAGAAAAAGAATAGATACATATATATAAAGAAATACGCCGCGCTCCGATGCTAAAGTCTTGCGAACGCTGTTCGTAAGTCACTTAACAGGCGTTCGAAACTCAGCTGCGACCGATTTGTGAAGCAGACCGTGTCGTGTTGTGTTATAACGTGTTGGTGTGGGAGCGGGTCGTTCAGAAAGCTTTTGAGTGAGCTTTTGATTTGGACTTTCCACGTAATAGATCGGCTAGTCAAGCAATATTCCATGTCATGCCTCTGGGACACTTTTGTTACCGACATACCTGTGGTGTGAAGTGTGGCGTCTAAGTACTTCTTCATGCACCTTTAGATGTCAACCTGAATGTAGTTAAAGTAAGTTTCGGTAAACTTGAACTTGTTGATATTTCCATAGAGCTTGTCCTCAAATGAAGCAGGTGTGGGCCAAAATATATTTCTCTGTTCTGCATAAATTGGGCACACCTGCAGCAAATGTTTAGCTGTCATTTTACCAGTTCCACATTTACTTTCATCGGTATCTCCTATCTTTAGTTTATTGACCAGGTGGTGTTGTTTCCTGTGCGGAGTCTGAAGATTGCTACTTGTTCCCTTCGGTCGAGTTTGTAATATGCATCATCTTTCTGTTGGCCTGGATGCTCTGATTCCCATTTGGTTCTATAAGTGCTTTTTATAAACCTCTTTGCCTCATTATAGGTTATGTCTATGTCAGGCTGAGGTAGTCGTCCTCCCTCTTTTGCTAATCTGTCAGCCTCTTCATTTCCAGGTATACTGCAATGTGATGGGATCCACTGTATTACAACTTTTTTGGATTTCTGACATAGTCCATAGAGTGCTGCTCTTAGGTATCCTGAAATACATTGGTTAGATTATTAACTGGAAATGTTGCCCGAGCAGCGCCGTTAGGCTACTCTTTTTCGATTTTCAACTGCCAAGGGATGTCTTACGTCCGCAACAATACACACGTGCGTCAGATCTCACTACCCAGAGACCAGGGGATTGTTTTATTTTACTAGCAGTCTATGTGAAAAAAAATATTCCGGTCCTCACCGGGTCTTAAACCCGAGACTCCCAGCACTCGAGGTGGACACCATACCTCGAGACGACGAGGCGGTGAGTATTGGAGAGAATGATGGATAAGATAATCATAGGACACACAGGGGCGTGCTGACCTAATAGGGTGTTTTGACCCCTGGGGGAAACCGAGAGCCCTTATTAACTAAACATAGACCAATTTGTCATTGTGTTACTGCCTCAGCTGGTGCCCACGGTCGGATCAGGTGCATATAGGTCCGCTCTCATTCACTGTCTTGATGCAGAAGGAGATGCTGTACTTTGATCTGGGACAGATTACCAAACGAATTATTGGCCTTTTATAAAGGCCTGACAAAAATTAGATCAATAGAGAATAAGTATCATAGGCATTGAAAGATAACCCAAAAATCTATGAAATATCAAGAGAACAATGAACTAATTAAAGCAGCAAGGGAAGTAGGAACAGCTTGGCTACATAGACTATTCAACCATGTTTGGGTAGAACACCAGACACCACGAGACTGGGGAAACGCCATAATTATCCCAATTTGGAAAAACAAAGGCAGCAAAAGAGATTGCACACAATACAGAGGCATTTCACTGTTGAGTCATACTGGGAAAATATTTTGCAAAATTCTTGAAAAAAGATTACGAACTACTTTAGAACCCCAGCTAAGCGAAACGCAGCTTGGATTTAGGAAAAACAAAGGATGCACAGACGCCATTTTTGCTCTTAGACAACTTATAGAAAAATCAATTGAATTCAATGAAACACTCTACTTAGCCTTTGTCGACCAAGAAAAGGCATTTGATAGGGTAGATAGAAACAAGCTGTGGGAAATCCTTAAACAATATGGAGTGAGTACACATCTAACAAACCTATGCAGAAGTTTATACAACAACAGTGAATGCATAGTGAGAGCAACTGGAGAACACTCAGAACCCTTCACCATAAGATCTGGAGTACGACAAGGTTGTGTCCTGTCCCCTCTCTTGTTCATAACATATATAGACAACATATGTAAAGAAACCAGCCAAGCAGAGACAGCAAGAATACCGCATGACGAGAACACAGAAGAAGAACCATCTGCAAATCTAACCATTAGAGAACTCCTGTTTGCGGACGACCAAGCACTAATAGCAAAATCAGAAGCTGAATTACAAGACCACATGAATAGTCTAAACGAAATGTGTAGGGAACATAACATGAAAATTAGCACAAGCAAAACAGAGGTAATGACTATAACTAAAGAAGAACAAACAGCAACAATTCACCTAAACGAACATCCCTTGAAACAAGTAAAGAGCTTCAAGTACCTAGGAAGTATAATATCATCAAATGGCAGATCAGAAGACGAGATCGAAAATAGGTGCAATAAGGCAAATCAACTCATTGGACAAATGGCACCAATACTAAAGAACAAACATGTATCAATAACTACTAAGAAAGCACTTTACAACACAATCTTCCTACCAACTCTGTGCTACCAATGCCAAACCTGGACAATGACAGAAAAAGAGAAAAGAAAAATCACAACAACAGAAATGAGGTTTCTGAGAAGAATACTCAACGTATCAAGAAGAGATAAGATCAGAAATGAAGAAATCAGGACTAAAGTAGGGGTTAAAGCTGCTCTAGATTTTATTAGAAAGCAGCAAGTCAAATGGTTTGGCCATGCAAGTAGGCTACCAGTCAACAGCATGCCACAACAAGCAATGATGTACAGACCAGATGGAAACAGAGGAAGAGGCCGACCACGTAAACGTTGGACTGAGGGAATAACAGAATCCATGGGAATGTCGATATACGAAGCCCATAACCTGGCACTCTCACGAAGTTTATACTTCACCTCGACACCGCAAGGTACAAGAGGACCATGATGAGATGAGATGAGACAGAAAAATGAGTTATAAATGTTCACCCTTGTTAAATATGGCCAAAATATTTACAAAATATCGAAACTTATCTCAAATATATTAAAAAGGTTCTCATAAGAATTTTATATCTTAAATAAATCTGTATAAATTATATAAATATTTCAGAAAAATAATTCAATTCTTTATATCACATAATAAATATATTATATTCTAAATTATTTCCCTTGAAATGTTGATATGTCCTGTATCATTATTTTACTTAGATGTTCCTTTATATGTGTAGTTTTATTTCGGGCGACTCCGTGGCACTTCATCTGGCCAGGGGTCAGCCATGTAATCAGTCTTAACCCTCTATGGACAACGATCACCTTCAAATTAATATCCCGTGTGGGTGAAACCGTGGCCAGTCGCTATTTGTGGCTGTTTCAGTCACAGGATTATTAATGTGAAGCCAGGGATGGATCCTAATATAACTTCTCTTTGAGGTTGAACGGGGTAGGGGTAGTCGCATAATAGAAATCGAAATCGAAAGCCACCAGCAAAGGTGGTCATAAGATTGACACAGATGGGCGTTGGGACGTCCCCTGGGGAAACCTCGAGCTCTTATTAAAACAAACAAAACATATTCGTTAAACCAAAGTATCGAGGTTGATTTTAAAATGGACATGCGCTCCTGGTCGACCTAGCCTAAATTGAGTACGAGGCAATACCTGGAGACGTAACGGTAGAGGGTGTGATATTGACCGTATCAGCCACCGAGAGCCGATTGGTCTATAAACATACCGGGCTAGCACTATATACAGACTTGGCCATTGGAATGTTATTCACAGGGGAATTCCATGGGAACGGTCCCATGGGATGGATGGGATGGGATGGGATGGGATGGGATGGGACAGGCATAAATTGCCATGGGATGTGATGGGACGGAAAAATATGTCCCATAGACAAGCCTTACTATATACCCAATGCTGTGGGATAAGAGGCAAATAAACAAGTGCCTGGGGATTCATCAAAATTAAATGTTTTGCATATCCTTTACAGGACAACGCTGTCAACATCAGCATCTTTCAGCTGACAGTTGATTCCTTGGCAAGATTACGTTCAGTAGTTTGCCATTGCTTTCTGAGCGACCGGCTCCATACTCTCATAAGTTGCTGGCGCGACTTGAGCCGCTTCCAATTCTCGTGCGCTCACGTCAACCACGAGAGTATTCGGGTTACGGAGAAAGCTGCAAACCTCCTCGGCTAGGGAGACCGGCTGGGGATTCATAGCAAAAGAAAATGATCGATGTTTAGTAAAGGAGAGCTTGGCGTATGACACCACAACCTTAAGTCTGAGACTGGAGGTGGAGGCGGCTACTGCTGCCTTCCGCTGGTTGGAGAACAATGAGTATACACATGTTGTGATTGTAAATGATTCACAACGCATGCTGGCAAAGGTGAAGACTGGCATGCTTGGTGCAGAATGGCATGTATCGATTCAGAGATCGCGGGTTGTAAGCATTCGCTGGATCTTTACTCCAGGACACCCTGGTATGGTTGAGTTTGAACAGGCAGACAGACTTACTGGTGCCTCATCATTAAGGGGTGATTTGATGCATGATAGGGCAGATGTGGTGAAGGCACTCTTAGATAGACTATCATGGTCTAGAGAGAATGTGGCACCAAGGAGTGGTCAGAGGATCTAGTTGACAGTTGTAATTAAGAGGTAAAGTAAGACGGACGTTTAATTAGATTGCAACAGACACCACTAGTATTGGAACACTCAACATACTACAGTGGAATGCCGAAGGAGTTTCTAACAAGAAAGTCCTCTTAACAAATCGTCTTCATAAAGATAGAACAGATGTTGCGTGCATTCAAGAGACACACCTCAATGCCAATCGCAGATTCTCAGTCAGAGGATATCAGGCCACAAGTTTCCACCGCGAAGGACACAAATGAGGAGTTCTAATACTTACACGAAACACAATAACTTGCAGTGAAGTATTTGTGACCTCTGACAATCCAAACGAAAATTATAGGTGTTGATATAATGATAATGGCCGTGAAAATAAGAATTTACAATCTGTATAGCCCAGCAGATAAGGACTTTACACTGTCACGTATGAAAATAACTGACACAAACTGCATTGCTGTCGGAGTCTTTAATAACCGTTCAGATAGATGAGGTTACCCAGATACTGACAAAAGAGAAGATGAAGTGGAGGACTAAGAAATAGTCTCAAATCTCCATCTACTTAACAAAGCGGATGACACACCGAGCTTCTACTCTAGAAGATGGTTTACCACTTCTACTCCAAACTTAGCTTTCTTCACAGGAGACATCCTCCACAAAATCGATCGCCATGTGCTTGACAATTAGCAGGTAGTGATCACAGACCAATCAAGCTTGTAATGAATATGGAGTATGTTCCACAGGAGCAAAAGCCTTTGCCTCGCTGGAATTATAAACGAGCTGATTGGGAGAGATTTGCCATACTAACAGACAAATACTGTGAAAACATAAATACATGACATGACAACGTGAAACAACTGGTGGAAAGTCTAAACAAAGCAATAATACAGGCAGCCAATTAGTTCATTCCAAGAAGAGCGAGGAAAAATTACAAACCTTACTGGACTGAAGAACTACAGAGTTTGGAGGACTAAGTTGAAGCTGCGATGAAGACAGCAGAGAGAGAGAGAGAGAGAGAGAGAGAGAGAGAGAGAGAGAGAGAGAGAGAGAGAGAGAGAGAGAGAGAGAGAGAGAGAGAGAGAGAGAGAGAGAGAGAGAGACAACAAACAACTGAAGCGAACATCTCTCTCAAAGTCACCTTAGCAAAATACAAAATAACAGTAAATAAAACAACAAGAGATTGTTCGGGGGAAAAAACAGAAAACCTGAACTTTGACAGGGATGGAAACAAACTATGCAAACCAATGAAAGACATGAACAATGAAGGACCCAGAAACAAACAAATAACAATTAAACATGGAAAAGCCTTGCTTATAGATAAAAAAAAGGGCTGCAACTGTACTATTGGAACACTATGCTAGTGCAAACAACATTGATATTACAACCGAACAGAAGAAAGCAATCAAGGACAAACAGACACATCATAGTAATACAGAGATAGCAGCATAATATATGATGGCAAATCTAAAAATGGAAAAATGGATCAGGGAATAAATACCCTAATAATGAAGAAATCACTAGGAAAGGATGGAGTCACAAATGAAATGCTAATAGGACTGGGCACTAAAGCACAAAAAACAAAACTACTAGCAGTCCTAAATTGTCCCACAAGCATGCACGGAAGCTATACTAATACCAGACCCAAAGGAAGTAAAAGACCTGGAAGAACCAAATGGCTATCGACCTATCAGTCTATTTAGCTGTGTAGGAAAATTAATGGAACGCATTGTCAATGGCAGGCTAACATGCATCTGGAAGAAAACCAACTCTTAACACCACACCAAGCAGGATTAACAAAGTACAGACCCACTGAAGATCAAATAACCTTATATAGCTCAGGAAGTAGAGGATACCTTCTAAGGGAAAAGTACACCCTGACGGTCTGGATAGATTTAGAAAAAGCATTTGATAAAGTATGGAAAGAAGGACTGAAAGTAAAACTGTAAATAAATGCATCTTTGTGGGGAAAATACACAAATGTATCAGCCGCTATCTTGAGAACAGAACTGCCAGGACAAAAGTACAAGGACAATCCAGAAAAAAGATGTTTTTGGAGCAAGGTGTCCTCCAAGAAGGAGTTCTTTCACCAACATTATTCCTATCATATGTAAATGACATCACGGAACATTTTCCAGCCATAGTTCACACATCCTCCTTTGCAGATGACCTAGCCATATGGACATCTGAAGAATATACTAGTACAGCTAACGGCAGAATACAGCAAACCTTATTAGCGCTAGAGGACTGGTTAAAATCATGGCTAGTGAAGATAAGTGAGGAGAAAACAACATGCACAGTGTTCTCCCTCTCAAATAAAACTCAGCAACCTAAGCCGGTGTTGAATTGAAAGATATTGCACCATGAAGAAAACCAAACTATCTAGGAGTTACCTTTGATCGTCGCCTGACATGGAAGACACAGGTTGAGAACAATCGAACAAGAGCAAGGCAAAGAATGGCAATCATGAAAAAGCTTGCTGGTACAACGTGGGGAGCAGATGAGAAAGTTCTGAAGAAGTTATACACTAGGCGGGTGAGGCCAGTACTGGAATATGACATCGCAGCTTGGGCAACATCAGCTAGGTCAAACTTTAACAAAATAAGTAGAGTCCAAAACCAAGGAATGCGGATCCTAACTGAAAGCCTGAAGACAACGCCTAATAATGAACTAGAAAAGATCACTTGTTTACAACCATTGCAGTATAGAAGAGATAGTAGAGCCCAACAACAAGCAGAAATAAGTTAGAAGATTGACAGAACACTCCATGTGTAAGAGGTTTAATCGTTTTAGAAAGGGAAGACTGAAGCGTAGCAACTTTGTAGAAACTGCAAAACGAAAGATTAGGGCAGATCCTATACTTAACATATCAACAATCAAACCCATTTACAGTGCACACAAGTTCCCAGCTTGGAGACAACAGCAACTGCAAGAGATGATAAAAAACATTACTGGTATTGAGAAAAGGAACACTCTGAATGAAACCGAAAGAAGCAAAATAACCCTAAACTACATAAAAGAACATCCTAAATTAAAACAATGGAGTGAAAAAAAGCACAGTCAGTGGCAACTGGAAAATGTCCAAGTACCTTCAAAGCAGAGGTAGAAGCTTTGAAAACTGCAGCAGAAATGCTGTTGATGGAGAAAAATAAAGAGAAGCACAGATTCACAGATTTAAAGTCAGCTGTCTCAATACTGAAGAGCAAAAATAGCAAAGAACTAGCAGACCTAAGAGCAGCAATCCATGGACTATGTCAGAAATTTAAAAAAGTTGTAAGACAGTGGATCCCATCACATTGCAGTATACCTAGAGATGAAGAGGCTGATATTCTAGCAAAATAGGGCAGACGACTACCTCAGCCTGACATAGACATAACCCATAATGAGGCAAATAGGTTTATATAATCACTTATAGAACCAAGTGGGAATCGCAGCATCTAGGCCACCAGAAAGATGATGCAAATTACAAACTTTACCGAAGGGAACAAGTAGCAATCTTCAGACTCCGGACAGGACATAACAGGCTGAAATACCACTTGTTCAATAAATTAAAGTTAGGAGATATCCAGTCTTATCCATGGGACATATTTTTCTGTCTCATCCCATTCCATGGTAATTTATGCCTGTCCCATCCCATCCCATTACATGGAATTCCCATTATAATATTAATACGGAATACAGTTCAAATAAAATTATGAAATTTATGAAAGTTTAGGTTTAGTGTCTACTAAATAGGACTACATGTACAAAGAGACATGTAAAACGACCGAATTTATTAATATTAATATTCAAGAGTATTTTGTTTTTAAACTTTAATCTATATATGACAATTCAGAGTCATTCTGACAATCTCATTCTGTTTCTGAGTCACTCTGCTCATTCAGCACATTATCAATTTCCTGCTGACCGACTGTTTCTAATAATTCAGTTAATCCAGGTAATCCCTGAACCATTTCCACAATGTTCATCTTACATGCAAATCTGATATACACGGAGTTTATAACGAGAGATGGTAACTTCCGTCTTTGTAACTTACTTAACAATATTACAGCTGCAATAGATAAGTCCTCTACTACTGCTGATGACAATGGTATGGCCAAAACAATTTTCGCACTTGCTTTTAGCAGTGGAAACATATGTTCATTTTTCCAATAATTTAATGGTTGTGAAGTTAGTTGCCGTAATGTTTTAAACATGGTGACTTCATCCTCAAGGTATTTGTTTCTGGGGTTATCAAACTTACGTGCTTTTTTGGTGGAGGATCAAAAACATAAGTCAAAATCACTTTTCGGCTTTTGTTCTACAATTCCTGCTACTTCACATACAGCAGATGATTCAGAAGAAAGACTTAAATCCTTGATGAATGAAATAACAGTTGGAACAACAGACTTAGAAAAGGTGATCTAATCATTGACCCGTTTATTGGTGTCCACATTCCCTTTCTTCTTAGTAACAACTGACTTGACCATGTCTTCTATTTTGGCTTTAATGTCAACTCTGGTAAGTAATGCTGCAGTAACTTCCAGAGAACTGCCGCAATATGGCCAAAGTTTTTCTCCAATAATTTTCTGAAATTTCTGACAATATGTCTTCACCATGCTGCTGGAAGTTTCTTCGTCAATATGAACAATAACTTTGTACAACTTATAGTCTAGGAGGAAGTTTAACAGCAAAATTAAATGAAATGTAGCACCATCAATTTCAAGTTTGTCAAAAAATGTTTTGAATTTCTCATGTATGTACAACATTCCTTTAATCTGAGCAATATTCGGAATGTGGTTTTAGAATTTTTCATCATCTTCATTAAAGTAATGCGAGTAATTTTTTTTAATGTACATTAAAACGTTGGTAATATGATCGCCATTCACGTGTTGCAGATTTTGTTGGTATGGAAAATGTCAGCTGTGATGCCTTTGCCTGACGTGCATTGTAATATGTTTAAATAAATTAAAGCTGATCCATGAACTGTTTCCAGTTCAGAAATCACGCCTCTGCTTAAGCTATCAGTAATGCATGTTGATAACCTGTGCTCAGTGCAACCGAGATCGGTGTATTTCTGTATCAGTATCAAACCGTACATCAAATGCTACCGTCATGGTTGCTGCATTATCAGTACACACAAACAATGGACTGAAGAATGTGGTAGATTCGGCAAGAAATTCACGTGCAAAACAACTGTGCGTAAATTGTGCAGTATGGGAATGATTACTATCAATGTTTATAAGAGACAGGGGGAAAGTAATCCATTCCCAATTTTGATCTAGTCCACGTGAAATAATTCTGCCATATGGCAAAAGATATTTTTGTCTTCCAGGCCAAAAGTCAATTAGTCCCGAAATTGCACTTCTGGATCTTGTGCCAGGTGATAAATTATATTTTCACAAGCTTAATGTGCGGTAAATATTTCCCGTCGACAATTAAAGTTTGACACAACCTCACGGATAATTTGTTCCTCGTTGAGATAGATTCTACTTTTTCATTGACCCATTGTGACGTCACCACCGGAACACAACTAACTAAATAAAAAGGCATGACAGCAGTGTAAGCGGTCTGTTTGATAGTCAGCCTAACAAGAGAAGGGACCACTGGGTCCGACGGCATGGCAAAATTGTAGCAACCTCAACATTGAAACTAAATCAACGTGGGGGAAGAAATTAACTACATGCTATACGCTGCATTTTCGAGGCTTGGATCCTGAACTCTGTGTTGGAAACGTCGTGTTGATGATGGTAAATAGAATATTTATTTTAAATTTTAGTTTAGTCTGTGAGTCTTTTTCCCAGAAGAAGAGTGGTAAGTCAGTATTGTTAAAACCATATGGTAAGTTCTTAAATTAATTTAGTAAGAACTACATAATATATTCAGTTCTCATAGCCTATGGGTAAACTGTCCATTAAGAATAACCATAGTGAAATTTATTTTCCTCCCAAAGTAAACAACTTATTTAATGTATAAACGTTAGACACATGTTATACAATTTTATTTCTTAAGCATGAAACTCAGTCAGTAGTGATTTAGAGTGGTAACTTAAGACTTAAAGAAACTCAGAATTCTTAGTGCAGTTGTAAGGACATATGGCACATGTAAGATTTAAAACTAGTTTACCTGTGCCCGCACTGATAGAGAAAATAGTGTGATGTGTATAGTCAAGTAGATTTGAGCACATGCAAAGACAAGTAGTTTTTCTTATATTTCTTGAATACATGGGAGCCAAAGAAAGTTCTATGGGTATCATAATTTGTGTGATGTTAAAGCACACATGTGGTAAGGCAAATATATTTTCATGGTTGTCAAACATGGGGAATAATAATATTTGTGCCACATAATAGTACATAATCAACCGCCATAAAAAATGATTATGAATCATAATGAATGAATGTGGATGAGGGTATCACATAAATTGTATGTATTTGATGAAAGCATGTGGTGACTCATGGATGCAATGTTGCTAAATCCTTGATGAATGTCATAAATATGTCTAATGATCACATAAATCTATGTCATTGCTGATAGCATGTCTGTGAGGATTCATGTGTGATTTCTTTATTGTTAATCAGATGTGAATGTATCATTTGGTAACAACACATCAGTATGACTATACAACATCCAGGAAATATTATAATTTCTGAGGAAGTAATGAGCATGATTGAGATTCTAATGTAATGTCATAGTGGTTAAATCTGTGAATTTATCATGTCTAAAGCACAGACATATACTAATTTTCATTCCTACAGATATGATGTGTCTGGTGAATAATTGTGAAATGAGAGATTTCATTGTGATATCAGTGATGTTAAACATTTTATGTTGTCATTGGGAAATCACATAAGTATAATTACCCACTTTACATGCCAGTATGAGTGATGTTTGAGGAATGATTTCTGAATGATCATCCATACATATGAATTACGTCTGAGATGAGTGAATTGACCCCACATGTACATATGGATATTGTGACTGATACACGAGGAGTGTGAGTGAGTTAAGTTACATGCTGAGATAGAGGGAGTATAGGCCTACAACAATCACATGATAGAAGGCAACTGTGATGTGTAATGCTATGTCTATCACCAGAGAACTTGTTCGGTTTAACGCATACCCTAAGTATTAATTTAGTACACTCCGACGTATGACAATCCCTCGGATAAAATATCATTCATGCCACAATCATCTGGTCTTGTGCGCTAAGCACGACACAAATCATATCATACATTACGCACACCACAAGCATCTGGATTTGTAACTTAAGCGAAATCCCACTTTGTAGTTCATGTCACTCCTGTTAACACATAATGGCCTAGTGTAATGATAAGAATGTACTACAATGATGATGATGATGGTGATGATGATGATGCTGACTGTAATGTAATGATAATAATGTAATAATGATGATAACGATAATGATAGAATGATGTAATGATTTATAATGGCATATAATGATAATGATTGTAATGACAAAGATATAAGAAAATCATGATGATGTACTTATGTTGTTTATAAGCAACTAATCATTACAATGGGAAATGAGTTACAACCCATTAATGTATGAGACCCCGTTTCTTGAGTACAAGAAGATTTAGAGAAATTAACTAGGTACAGGAGAAGATTGTAAACACAGTTGTCAATCCCAAATCAATCAAGATATTACTCAACCTGGAAACCATGAGGACAGGCATAGGTGAAGAGGAAACTGCACATCTGCTGGTCTAAACCTTGAACACCATGTAATAGAAGATTGAATAGAGGACAACCATTATAGGTCGATAACTGTTAGAGAGCACCAAGTCTCCTTTCTCTCCCCTATTATTTTTCCTCTAGGAACAAAATTTCTTTTATTGATTTCACTTGTGTTCTTAGGCTGTTACAACATTTCATTTCTAATGTCGTATTGGTGATATCATTAGATGTATATGAATGCTGGAATTTCAGGTAGTGGTCATACTCCTGTAGATACAGACCTGACTAGATTGAATGCAGGACTTGGTGAAGGCAAACACTTGACTGCAAGTAGCTCTTTATTGATAGCTGCCGCTTTGCTAATTGCTCTGTGAGAGAGTAGGGCAGAACCAAATCCACCTATGTAGAGTCCCAGGGGTTCTAGGAGAGGTAACATGTCTTTAAACATGACTTACCTGCCAAACATGGAAATCTAGAGCCACATAGAATATCCTACAAACCGGGAAGAAATAACACACTGAAGAGGAACATAAAACACAGTGACAACTTGAAGCAAGAATCCACAACCCACAAGTCTAGACATAAAAGGCTGGCAAAATTTCTTTTTCAGATTTCTACCACAGAAGATCTGTAAGAAAAATAAAGAGTAAGTTACCGGTATTTTCAATGTTATGTGAGGAGTGCAGTAGCTATGGAAATTATGCGTAACAATTTGGATGTACATGATTTTTGATATTTCATGGATGTAACTGATGCATTTGTAATTAGTTGTTTCAAACATTTCTGTTTATTACTCAATTTATAGTTAATAAATGATGAAAAAACAAGGAAGTTATGTTCTCTCATGAGTAAGATTTTTACTTGTCATAGTCAAATGGGTTTTAATTTAAACTACTCTTAGACCTATTAGTTGGTAGAGGAGAGGCAAGGAATCACTTAAAGGATATTTTGGGTGTAAAAGGGAATAAAACTTTTCAAGTTATTTCCTGAAGGTATTCCTTGGTTCTCTAAACCTCTATTTCTGGTCTCAAAGAATTCAGTCAGCACAGCTAAATTAATTAAACGGGCAGGATCACATTTGGAAAAAGGACTTTGCGTCTTTTCTCTCTTTGGGGTTGAGCCATCAATCTCTACGTATTCGAAATGCCATATTTTGAAGCAATTTTTGAAATGCAATTTGGTCTATTTTTTTTTATTTTTTTTGTGTGCCAAAATAGAACGAGTCACTGTTTTCCGTGATATAGTGTAATTATATACCTTATTTTCAGCGTGAGTAGATCTTGCAGCAAAGTCAGCAGCATCACATATATGTCACTTCCAGCCGAAATGGATATGTTGGATGTGATGTAATTAGTTAAACAACTGTTTTTGCCACGCATTTGACAATGTAGGTGGTGGTTTTGTTACTTCCCGCTGCTTAGCTTGAAAACAATCTTTTGATGTTAGTAGTATCACCGAAACCACATTTCATGCTATGCTGTATTGCAACTCCATAACCAACTTTGATTAACCCATTTTTCATTAATTAATACCAACAGTATAGCGTTTTGCACTTTGCACAGTAAAGAAATGGTAGTAAAATACCTACAGATATTTTAGCCGCTTTAATATCAGCTGTTGCAAACTTTAAATTTTTTTTTTTTTGGGGGGGGGGGGGGGGGGGGGGGGGAACATCAATCAAGTGGCATTCTGCCGCACTCAACATCTTAGCAATAACAGTTTTAGTAAGATCCTGGAACTCATAATTTTTGTAGGCCCTTTTGGGGTACCGTAGGCTTACACAGTCAACACTCAGTAACACTGTGACTTCAAGTGACTGCCTTCACAAACTATTTGAAATTAGAACTACTATATATTTATAAATTATAAATATATTGTAATCCTTTTCTTAATACATAATTTTCAACTAAATAAAAATACTGCTATTCAGCAACAAAACAACTTCGATTACAGCAAATTAAAACTATCTTCGTTAAGTATAAATCACCAAAGACGCTATTCAACAATCGCTGAAAAGCAGCGCCCATGCGCAATGTGTCAGTCTGGCACGGTTTCCGCCTGCCGGGAAACGAAACTGTAACGTCACTCAGACAGTGTTACCAACATTTTAGCAAGCAGCATGATCATCAAAACTAACACGGCTCAACAGATATTCAAAATTCGATATTTTTTTTTAATGAAGTGTTTTATTGATGTATTGCACTATTACAACCCGCCCAAACATCCACACACGCTACCAAAACAAGCCCAGAAAAATCACATCCCGCCAACACGTTAAATTTCCCATAAATATTACCTGAAAAGTAGCCAAATGTGGCGTGAAATCTGCCCAGCTGACAACACTGCTTAGCAGTGCGTATTACGTATTTTTTCTACGTAGATTAGTTTTCTGCAACCTTTTTCTAGTTCACGTCAAACTTTTATAATTGTAATTGCTGGTGACGCACCAAAATTTAATCTTATATAACAAAAGGCTATGCGTATTTATTTATTTATCCGGTGACCCACCACAAGATATAGAATAGATACAAATATATAAAGAAAAATAAGAAGGATAAAAGGCTTTACAAAGATTACTGCCATGGACCGATATGAGGTAGACAGCGGTAAACTGATGTAGTAAGAACAGGTTTACCATCGAAGAGGAATTGTCATAGTGAGAGCAGTTCACGCGATCACTATGAACGAATACGCACGAATAAGTCAAGGAAAGTCGGTGAGCAACTGATGATGATGTTGAAGAACAAAGGGAAACTATTCAGAGAAGTGCGTATCACGTGACATTAGTTGTGTGGTCCACGGGAAGGAGACGGCTGGACAAGGTTAGTCTAGCCAGGGTCCCAGTTGTGGAAGGACGCAGAACGAGTGTTGAAAGTGAAGCGAGATGAATTCGACATTGCTTTAGTATTTGAACGACGCTTCAGCCTGAGGCGAAAGTGTTTGACACAAGTCGACGGCTATTTGAGTAGCCATTCCAGTTCAGTTACAGAGCGCCGAGTTGACGGCGATTGAGCAATGGCCCATGCCGATGTCAATGGCAAGTGAACGTAAGTTGACCATAGAGTAGCCATTATAGTAGAACTGTGTTTCAGAGCTGTGAATAGTGATTAGACATGTTATATACTTATCGCATGCCATCCCTGCACCTTTCGGGAATGATTAATGTTATGTGCTGCGATCATTGTTTACAATAAACACTGAAGAATGGCAAGGACATTGAGTTTCACTGTTTCAAGGCGATGAATGTTCCTGTTTAAATCTGTCACTGCGGCTGAACCGACGAGCCAGCAATCAGCTTCATGGCAGAAAGTGGGGGTTCGTAGTATCAAAAGTAGGAGCACAGGAATGCAAGGTTACCTTCAAAAGAAAAACGGCAACAACCAGTTGTAAGATAAATAAGGTCACCTAGGCGCCATTGGCAATTTGCAGAGCAAGTCAGCAACAACTTGCTACTAGACAAACAAGGTCATCTTGGCACTATTGGCAATTGGCAAAGCAAGTTATCAAGAATCAATTAAATGATAAACAAGGTCACCTTGGGTGCTATTCGCAAGTTTCTGATCAATCCAGTATCATCCAGACAAAGGAGAAATAAAGTCACCTTGGGCGCCATTTGCAAGTTTCAAATGAATTCATCAATAAACATGTACAGCTATCAAATCAATGTATCAATATCCATGTGCAGGATGAACATTTAACCAAGACACTGAAATCAACAATATAAATTAAACAGCAAATATTGACAATATTGACCCTGGCTGTGACAACATTGGAGTTGTAAACTTCAAATATACTATGTAAAGCAGTCACTGACGATAGTAACTCATTGTGAACGAGTCTATGAATAAACAGTTATTAACTGCCTAAAGACATTCGATAACTGAGGGGATAAGCCAAAAATGTGTGTCCACGAATACAACGGCACATCATCATGTGTCCAAATTACTGAGAGACAATCCTATCAACAGTCAAAACTAACCATACAAAGACAAGATATCAAAACAGCGACGATGTCTTAATTTTGACTGGGAATTCATCACTATGGCCATATAAGTAGTAGGCAATGCGGTAATTCTGACTATTTTGTGGATCACTCAAAATTTGAACCAAATACCTCAATACGGCGAGGATGTCCACAAGTTCATTGTGAAGAACAGTTTTAAGGATCAGTCAGTAGTATATCAAGCTGTTTTTCATCTCGATTCGAGGATCCGAACTTTTTCCAAGACGGTTGTCTGAATTTCAAGTTTGGTCTACAATTAACACCCAACTACCTATACAACCGAAATAAGGATACCGATTCAGTCCAGAACCTCAACACAACATCACAACAGTGAATCAGTAGTGTACTAAACTTTTTCCACTCAAGTTGCAGAAAATTCAAAATTTTCCCAGAGAGTGAGCTGAAGGTCAAGCCTTGGTCTACTATCTACACCCAATAACCTCGACAACTTGGAGAAAGATGACGGACCAGTGAAGGACCTCAACACAGCAGCAACAACAATGCGAGTTAAATTGTCTGACTGTGTTTGTTTCATTTTGTGCGGTTGTTTAGAGTTGATATTCGGATACTTTCTCCATATATTTTGTCGTTGTCTTCATTGTAGGGTCTGGGATACCAACAGCCAGATGAATGGTGATGAATTATTGAGCAATCTGACAGCTCATAAATACCTGTCGGTGTTGTGGAACAAGATCTACTTGTTGTAATCATATATTTTCCATGTTCCTTTTATATGTAAACTAACAGGTGGTATGAGTCACACTTATATTATACTATGTATAGAAGCTATCATATATCCTGTCGTGTGTAATATTGTGAACATTTGTGACATCAGTACACACCAGTAGGAGTAATAAACTCAAATAACATCTTGAGACAAGGAATACCTCTTGTCCTGAACATCACGCAAGAATATCACAAGAAATAACTTATGGATATTCATTCCATCATGCAGTATATACACAAAAACAACATATTGTGTATACGAGTGAGACCTTGTGTTGCTGACATATTCGTTCCGGTGAGCTTGGATAAAACATCATGAGTAAACATGTCTTCCTCGAGGAATTTATAGCTATGTGAGAGAAGTATGGCGAGTCAGGTTTTGACCTGATCTCGCAGAACTGTGTGGGTTAACACTCGGAAGAGAGGTGCATTGCCGACATGGCTCGTGGGTAATCTTTTGGTGGCGGCAATCGCATTTCTAAAGAAATGGGTTCCGCATTTGGTAGAGCGGCTGTCCGCCATATGACAGGGGTAATTGTTATGTGGCGGGCGATTGTCTATGCGAGGCGGTGAACTTGTTTGATAGTAGAATCAACTAACTGCTTTTGTGTTTCGGGGTATGATACACAACAGAGTGGCGTTGGGATAAAGATTGATTTAAAATACAAACAACTTATAATTGATAACATCATGTGCAGTTGGGTTGCATCAGCACCTGACCGGTGTCGAGATTCGGGGATACACTACGCAGGTCTGGCTATGGTGGAACATAATTTCTCAGAATTTAGTTCATACTCTCCACTGTGTAAATTTCCTTGTAGATAATTAAGGCATGCAAAGTGATGGTTGTACTGACATTAGCTGGTCCCATTGCCTTGAACAACTACAGTGGTACCACCCCTAACAACTATAGAAATGCTAGGTAACATCAATAATCTAAAATAATGCATCAGCCAATACATTGAAACATGGAAAAAAGCAATGCAATAATTTAGGACATACAAGGTATGCAACAGTAGTTTCCCAACAAAAGACAAAAAAGGAACGGGCAGTTAAATAACCTTTAAAAATTGTTTTTTTTTATAAATTAACAACCATAGGTATAGTTGACTGCAAATAAACAACCTATCATCTACATAGGTCAATAGTAGTTCAACAGAATAAACATATTTATTTTACTATTCTTAAAACTGTGATATTAATAAAGGTAATTTTGATTTATACACATGAACATCTGTCTATAAATACTTTATTATTTTACTTATTGTTGTCTGAGATACATCAAGCTAACTTCACTATAAGACACACATAATAGACAGTAAATTCACAATTGAAGGATAACATAACTCAAGTCAACAGAGTAAACAACTCTTTAATAATCATCCAACCTTCAGTCTACTTAACATCTCAAACTATTTCTCTTTACTGACTAATACACATTCTTACGCAGGTACATACATGATTAGTTGCTACATACTCAATAACAACAATAACTTTTTAACTTTCTTACAACTGAACTGTACTATGCGGTAGGGAACCAATCTAAAACGGTTGTATTCAGAGTACATAAATGGTAACATGGAGCTACAGTTATCCGAGTATTAGTTAAAGCTCTGAACTGCCGTATAGAATGTGTACAGATATCAGCAGTCAATTTGACATTGTAGTTTAATTGACTTAATGTGAGTCAGATATGTACATATTTTTCCCACTTTTATTAATTATCAGAATGTATAGAAGACGAATGAGAGTGTTGTGGGACCGTGCAAACACCACCATAAATCCATACAGAAATCCGGAAAAGGTGAAATTCCAGGTCTACAATCCTAGGGCACCAAACCAACAGAAATGAGCTAGCGAAAAATCAGCCCATGGTAAACAAGTATGACCAACAACACCCAAGGTGAATTACTGGAGTGGTATTATGGTTATTTAGTGTTAATGTGTTAATACATTTGATTTCATATTCCATCTATCATGATTAAACCATCATCTCATAAAATGAAAATATACTATTCATCTACCATCAATACATCACAGAATCAGTGGTAATAAAATATACAGGTGTAAGAACCAATTTCATGCTACCAACTGAGAGAAACCTGTGGTGTGGAAAAAATATCAACCACAAGTACAACGAGAAAAGTTAGGTCATCTTGCTGGTGAAAATATAACAGCATATATACCGAATTGATGCGACGCAAGCTATTGTGAGTGTGTCCGGGTCAACTTCAATTCACAAGAAATCAGTCTATATTTCACCCATAAACATATCATCACACATATTACAATGATGATAACAATAGACTGTTGTGCCATGCAATAGTATAAGTTTTTATACACTTGATTGTTTATGTGAAATTTGTTTACATGTACAGATTATGTGGCCATAACAGAAGACTTAATAGTGGATCTTTTCCAGCAATAAGCAAAGATAACAGAAACACCAATCAAGACTATTGCAAGAGACACAAATCACAATTGATAACAATGTTGGCAACGAAAACAACAACGGTCAAGAAACAGATTGCAGCGAATGACACTAGTGTATGGTGGTATCTAATTTTAATAGTGATGCTATAACATATAAGCGTATATAGCACATTGATAATTGAAGTCAATGTCACATTTTTTAATTTTCTTTCAATTCATAACATTGCATGAATATATCAAATATGTCAATGAGATTTATTGCTGATAATTTTATGCTCTAATTGACATATTCCATGGTAGAAATGAGCATGCATAGAAATGTAAATGCATTTTTATATCGTATCGCTATTGGTCAACATTTTACGGGTGTAAAATATCAACACAAGGCCAAGAGACAGTATTGCAGTGAAATGAATGAACACAGAGACAGAGAGAAACATTTCACAAGAAATAAGAAGCCTTGTTGGAGTAATGAAAAACAAGAGACAACGAACAGAAAGTGCATGAATATCAACCAGCAATGGTGATAGACGATCAAAGTATTATAAACTTTGACAGACACAAAGGTATTGGTAAATGAGTCTACATCATACAGCTATATCAGCAATATGATGAACTTGCGGTTATAAGATGAAAAAGACAACACCTTTTACGAAGAAGAAGTAATCACCTCAGACAAAAGAAATACTACAAGGAAACCGCAAAGAAACAACTCCTTAGGCAACAACTCCACTTGTGATCGTATAATGTAAATTAAGTCAAACGGTAAACCCAAATGACAAATGAAAACTACAGCGGTATAGAGGTCATAGATATATTGGTCATATTCCACTATACCAAATATAAATAATAATACAGATGGTCATGGTACCTATTAACCACGCATGTCCCCTCATTCGGGCGTAATGGCCTTGATAGGTTTGAGGATGCTTGCCTATAGGGCAAATGAGGGACTACTATGGGGAGGCCACGGGACCTTATGAAGCTCATAGTATGTTAGCCCAGCCCCCCCCCCCCCATAGGCTGGGCTACACGTCGTCTGCGGGGGAAGCAGATGGATAGGGCGTGTCTGACTATAATAATAAATTTTTTTTCATTGATTTTGTGCAGTGGTTAATGGAATGCCATACCGTCATATTATCAGAGAAAATAGGTAGGTGGAAGTACATCAGTATACAATATAGTTATGAAATGACTACCAATATCGCTACATGTCATAAGAGTGAAAAAACCGAAGAGACTGTGAAAATGGCTACACCATTTTCAAAAAAACAGGGGGGGGGGCATAATGCCATGGACCGATATGAGGTAGACTGATGTAGTAAGAACAGGTTTACCATAGAAGAGGAATTGTCATAGTGAGAGCAGTTCACGCAATCACTATGAACGAATACGCACGAATAAGTCAAGGAAAATCGGTGAGCAACTGATGATGATGTTGAAGAACAAAGGGAAACTATTCAGAGAAGTTGCATATCACGTGACATTAGTTGTGTGGTCTACGGAAAGGAGACGGCTGGACAAGGTTAGTCCAGCCAGGATCCCAGTTGTGGAAGGACGCAGGACAAGTGTTGAAAGTGAAGCGAGATGAATTCGACATTGCTTTAGTATTTGAACGACGCTTCAGCCTGAGGCAAAAGTGTTTGACGCAAGTCGGACGGCTAATTGAGTAGCCATTCCAGTTCAGTTACAGCGCGCCGAGTTGACGGCGATTGAGCAATGCGCCATGCCGGTGTCAAGGGCAAGTGACCAACCTGCAGTCATTTTCTCCATTGTCTTTATTCCATTTCTGATCTTTGCCCTCCAATCAACGCGGTAAGCGGTAACCTGCTTACAAAATACAATATCAATCAAGTCCAGCTTACACACATCTTTGTACAGTAGTAGAGGCCGACCCCGAGATCTTTTACCCATCTGTAATTCACCAAAGAAATGTCCTTTGATAGTCTACCGTCGTCCATCCATCTAATACGTCATATCCATCTAAGTCTACGAATACTGAGAACGGACCAACCCGTCACACAAATACCCTTTAACCTCTGCATTATTGATGTGGCTAGTCTACGCTTGACTTGTTGTGACCAGTCCATAGCCATCTAAGTCTACGAATACTGAGAACGGACCAACTGTCAAAGACTCGACCGCATCCCCTCCGCCAGGAAGAGCAGTCAAGCTTGAAGAGGCCAGGAGGTGATACGGTGCCCGAGGTAAGGGCAGGGGAGATGAGGTAATGGGAGATGGTTATCCATTCCCTCATGAGACACGCAGGCGTTGTTCAGAGAGTTAGCACTCTAATCACGATAGCATCACGCCTCGTGGTAGCCACGGAGAAGTTGAGTATCCACTCAACATACCACGTCTGCGATCAGCGTGCCATGTGAGGCAACACGCACCAAGGTCAAGGTCGATCCGCGTGGTGTGTGACCACGGGATGAAAGAACGTCAGACGGGAGGACAGGACTTGTAGTATGCACCTCGTTAGAGTAGCGATAGGGGTTTTGTGTTTAACTAAATAGATAGAGAGTTAGCATAGGCATTAGCAACTAGTGATAGATAATTTCTGTGGCTTTATGTTGTGTGTTTACTAGCGGCTGTTACCTGCTTGTAGCGAGCCAACGGCAATAAAATGTACCAGTTATTTTCCTCGCACACGATTTGCAAGTTTACTTGTTTGGTGTGGGAGAAGTATCCGATAGTGCCTGTCAGTTGAGTTGTTGACAGGCAAGGATAATTGTGGTGTCAGAAGTGGTGCTTGAACGAAAGTTCAAGCTAATCCACTCTGCCACGGCTCTGGACTAGGATCTAATTTGTGTCAGTGACGGTAATCTGTGCAGACGAGAACAATTTGCGGGCTAGAAAATATGCCTATCGTGACGAAATAGATTGTTTAATTGTGCTTATGAAATGGTTATTTAGTGAAATCATGTATTCTTCAAAGCTGTAAGTAGTAATATTCTTATTTTCTCATATTTATTTATGTATTTACCAAGTTATTATGAATAAGCACCAAACATGATTCATGGCGGAGCGATACACAGCCAGCCGACAATATCGATTTTTTGAAAACTAAAATAGCGCTGTGCCTCTGACGTAGAATGATTGACAAACAGTCGTCCTGGGTCATTTGCATACAGCAATCGAGTGTTTACAAAATCGCTTAGCGGCTGATCGCCTGAATCTGTGCTTTATATTATTTATTATTTGTTTATTTGAGTTATTAAATGAATATATTTATTTATTTAAACATTATGATGTTATTTTTTATTTAGTTAAAAACAATTATTCATATTTTTGGTCCTACTTTCTCTTTGTTTACCGTCACGATGGAACTATTTTTGGCCAAGCAGATCAGACTTGGCTGCACAACACTTACAGAAAGTAACTAGGTTAGTAACAAAAGGCAAATACTGTTAGAACGAAGACAGGACATTGACATTAAATTTAATTATTACATATTCTAGTTGTTCGTGAGTCTGTCATTGTCAAAGTCATTGTCCTCAGTTGTCGGGTAAATCATATCGTACAGTAGTAGTAAATACTGCTGCCCTGCATATCAGAGGGCGATCAACAGCTGAGTACGTATACCGGTGTGCCAAATAAAGTGTCCTGATTACGAAACGTGCCGCTATCCCAAAGTACCAAACTAGGTGACCTGTGTCAACGGAGTTCCGTTCCCTGATTCTCGGGAACATTAAGTTGAGTATACCTATATTTTTGGCATGCAATGTGATTAATAGTGCATCTCTTTTTCAGCTTGTGATACACTAGCATATTTTTGTGCTCTGATTTTCCAACATAGAAATTTTGTTCAGCATAGGAACTGAAAATACAATTCATAGTGCTCAGCGAGTAACAAACATAGCACATCAAAGATAAATAATTAATTAAACAAGTCAGTGTAAGTCAACGCAAGCTATTTACCTAACATCATGGCTACTCTAGCTGATTTCGTAAAAGCAGGCAAAGAAATGCAATACACAGGTACAGAGCTAGAAGAATATGCTAAGAAATTTAAAGAAGCAAAGGATGCAGAAAGAGATGAACGCGCACAAGAAAGAGAACAAGAAAGACAGCATCAAAAAGAGATGGCACAACTAGCTGAAATAACAAAACAGAAACAGCTAGAAGATGACAAACAAATTAAATAACAACAGTTAGAACATGATAAGCAGGTTAAGCAACAACAGTTAGAACAGGATAAGATAAATAAACAGAAAGAAATAGAGATTAAACATAAAGAACTAGAATTAAAGCAAAAGCAACTAGATCAGGAGAGAGAACTAAAGCAAAAAGAGATAGATGAAATGGCAAGAGTTAAGGAAAAAAAAATTCAAGTAGAATCAGAGACACAGTTAAAGATGAAAGGTATGGATGTAGACTCACATGCAGAAATCTCTGCCACTAAATTAAGAAGTCAACAAGAAAACAATTTCAATAAATACAAAAACATTATCAAACCATATTGTAAAGAAGATGCCTGGACAGATAATGTCGAGTACCAGTTTAAATATCACCAAGTTCCAATAGAGATGTGGGCTATGATTTATATGAACAACCTGAGTGGTGAGCCCCTTAAAGTGATAGAGTCAATACCAACAGACCTTAGATCTAACTATCAGTACATCCATGATAGGATAATGCAACACTTTTTACTTAATGCCCCTGGGTATCAGGTTCAGTTCTCAAATTTAAAACCTAAACCTAATGAGACATTCATTGATTACGTCTCAAATGTTCAAACTGTACTAAATAGGTGGCTTAAAGCAGCTAACATAGGAAAAGACTTTGATAGATTAAAAAATTTAATAGCTATGGATAAAGTTATATCCACTATACCATCTCCTTTTGCTAAATTTTTGCAGCAGTCAGACATTGAAAACATCGAGCAGTTTGAAAAACAAGGCTCGGCATATTTTTCTGCAAACAGAGATATTTTTAGGACCTCAAATGACTCTGAGATAGCTTCTGTTGTCAAAGACCAACCAAAAAACTATCAGAAGAATAGAAAACCAGTTCAGAAAATCAACCAGAAAGACAGGAAAATATCAAAATGCACATACTGTAAATTTTTTCATGACACTTCTTCGATGTGCGATAAATCACCTAACTATCCGGCACATCTTGAAAATGTCATTAAAAAGCAACAAAATAAAAGAACTGCATACAGCCGTGCAGTCAAATGTTTTTTCTGTTCCAGCTACGGCCATTATTCAAATAAGTGCCTGGGCCGCCAACGTATGAAAGCCAACAATGCTATTTTGATTAATACATCTTCAGTTAGTAATAGAGAGACTGAGTGTGATGTTGAAAATGTATTACCTTTTAGACATTCTGAAGATGTGTGTTGTGTGAACGATGTGTTAAGCTTTGACAATTGTGACCAATGTTACCAATTTCATGCAGACGGAAAATTAGAATGTGGACATACAGTACCATGCTCAACTGAGAGTGTAAATGCAGCATTAGCCTCCAGAGGCAAGTTAGTGTTCCACAATGCAATGGTCAACGACAGACCATGCCAATGTTTGCTGGACAGCGGCAGTACCCTTATTGGTCTTAGAAAGGATCTAGTGAGTCCAGGGGATTATACAGGTGACTCTGTCAAATGCCGAACCTTTTCGGGTAACATTGAAATTTACCCTTTGGCCAAAGCCCGTATTAACACTCCTTTCCTTTCGGGTACCTTTACTTGTGCAATACTTGACAACCCTTGTACTGATTTGATTTGGGTTCCTTACCCCAACTGAAACAATGTACTAGTGATGAAATAGCTGCATGGGAAAGATTAAATGCAGCTAATGTAACTACTAGAGTAGACACTGTAAAACATCAAGACACACTACAAGATGAAAGACTACGGTTGCTTTCTCCATCTGGCACAGATGATACCAACGGACAGAAAATTATAGAACAGCAGAAAGCTGATCCTAGTGTGTCTCCATATTTAAAATTAATGAAAGAAAGATCTAAAGTGACCAAAAATGCCTCAGGGTTCCTTAAACCTAATAATGGCTTTCTTACGAGATATTGTACATCTGAGAACCATGAGAATCTGCAAACGGTGCGACCTGTACAACACCGCTTAACTGTGCAAAAAACCGGCACAGGAGTCACCGCTTGCAGGTCACCTGGCATACGACAAAGCCAGGACTAGATCCCAGGCTCAGTTTCATTGGCCAGAGTTTTGGAATGATATAAAATTATTTTGTCGTAATGTAGTTTCTTGTAATGTTTGTCAACAATTAGTACATAAGTTTAAGAGTAGACATCCTACAGCTGAAGTACTACCTTCTACTCTGGCTTCTAGACCTGTGAGAGGGAGGGTCAAATTTACCAATACACAAACAAGGGTGCTTGAACAATCAATGGTAAACAAAATCAAAACATGCGTCGGTTACGTCCAGACAAGCAAAATGGCAAAGACCATTCAAGGTGGTACATGAGATTTCAAATGGTGACTATGGAATATCGATAAACAGACACTTAAAGATATTCCATGTCAACATGTTGAAACTTTACTTTTCACGACAAGAGACAGGAGTAGAGACAGACGAACACATTGCACCCACATCTAATAATAAGACGACAGACATACATAGCGCAACTACACTAGTTAGCGGGACTAGCAAATCCGACAAGATGCATACATTTAGTGAGCTTACAGAATACGCATGATATATGTTTCCATACTGATGACTGGACGACACACTGACTGAAACTAAGACATGTCTTTGACAGAGTGCGACTCTTCGGTCTCACTGTCAAACCGAGCAAGGTGAAATAGGCCTCAAAGAAATTCAACTTTTGAGTCATGCCATCTCACAAGGTCATGTCAACTTAAGACTGACAATAGAATCATTTAAAAAAAAAAAAAAAAACTATGAATCTGACCATGTTGATCAGAAAGAAATAGGTCAGAAACCTTCTGGAATTAGTAAATTACTATAGTAAATTTATTCCAAATTTAGCGGAACTTACAAGTGTAGTTTCCAATGTTTTAAAAGCATCTGTAAAAGGATGTGAAAGATGCATTATTAATTTCTGCATTGTCAAAATTGAAGATCCTGTTTTGTAAATATTCCAATCCTCCGCTTGCCTAATCCTAGGCTCGTTTATTATTCTAGGACAGATGCCAGCAGTACTAGGCAAAATTTTTTGGAGGCATCTGCCACCCGAGTTGCTACGTGAGCCGTAAGATCACACCTGATGAGTCCAGAGATTCCATATCACAGTTGCAACCCTAAGCGTCATCTATGCGGTGAGAAAGCTCCATCTAATTCTGACAGATGTTCACTGCATTGTCCAGACCGACAACTCCCCGATCACGGTCAGACAGAGTGGTGTGCATCGAAATGACCGGATATACAGGGGGTCACGAATTTTACCATCTGGGGTAGAAATACCTGAAATTCCACATATATGTGTAGAGTGATAGGTAGTACATGAATATATAATATTATTCTATGTAAAATAGGTTACATATACATCGACATTATGTGCTTAATCATGTACCAAGAACAGTGAACTATCATGTGTCCGTAGACATCAAGTGAAGAACTGTGCTGCAAAACGTAGATATCACCGTGTGAAATAGGACAGCTCATTACCAAACTAAGCTCCATTCCGGTGTATCATTTGTGTGAAGCGCAGAAAACAGTGTCAGAACAGTGCTTAATTACAGACACGAAAAGACTGAGCTACGACACCAGCGAACTCTACACGTGCACTACCAATAGAACACTAGTATGACTGTGCAATGTATTTCAGATACCCAGGCAAAGTGTGTATATAGATTATGCCTATAAAACCAATGTACAATCATGAAGGCAACAACTAACCTGAGGTAGCTGAATACCATGTATATAAACGTATTGTGATATGTAATATAATATTTTAAGATAGTGATAAATTAGATATAGGTTAGGAAATATAATAGTTCTCATTTATTTTACTAGTGTAGGTAGTACAGTAATTACCCCATTAGAATTAAATTAGAATATTAATTTAGACGTAAAAATAGTTAATTACAAGCTAAATTAGAAGTTTGATAGGAATAGTACCATTTAGGTTGTTAATTTCACTTAGCTTCATTTCAGTTCAGTTCATTCCATCTTAATGAAACCATACCACCTATCAAATATTACCATTTAGTAATATCATTTTACATCAGAATAGGATAAAAAGATTAGATAAGTGAACATACATCATTTACACCATTTAGATTATAGAACATTTAGAACATACATCATTTACACCATTTAGATTAAGAATATCACTCATATAATTCCTTTGTTCATTTAAAAACATTAGTTAGTAGAGTGTTAGAAAATTACATAATTTGTGTTCACATCATCCATGTAATTAAGGTACATAATTCACATCACATTAATTACATTTAAATAGTTAGATTACATCCCTTAAATTAGACAAACATAACGATTAATATAAACATATCAATATAATTAACATGACAAAATTAGTTAACACATTAAATACATTATTTATAGAATTAATATGATTATGTTAGGATTTAGAGTTGTAGTTAGTATAATATAATGGATGATGAGACCAAAGGGATACGCCATCAACCCTTTCTCGTCCGTGTAAATATAGTGTAAATACATGACTCGTGCAGCGATTTTCGCACAGTCATTGGGCTCAAATATCTCAAACTGAGCCAAACCTGTACAGTGTCACTCCAAGGTTTTTAAATAATCGGAAGGATTAGTGTGGAAGGATAAAAGATGTGTGACAGAATTAAGGATGAAAGAAGTGTGACAGAAGTGTGAAAGTGAGAGCAAATGGAAAATAGACGGGAGAGAGTGAGATCAGTCAGCAAATTCTTCTGCTGCCTGGCGCGACTTTTAATGTTTTAGTGTTGGTTTTGTTATTGAGAATGTGTTAGTGTGAATGTGTGTCTGTAAGATAGTTTTAGAACTTAGATTACATTATTTTGGGGTTTCATAACAAGGGAATGTAGTCACGAATTAGTGTTATACACCTGTTTGTGGCCACATTTAACCAAATTATGACACTTAAAAAACTAACACACATACACATAGGAGGTAGAAACATAGGTTAGAAGTTAGATTAGTAGATTAATTACATCCAAACACACAAACAACCAGAAAAACAAACAGATAAATTACATACACTTTTTCTAGATCAAAGGGAGATAACTTCGGGTCAGGGGACATAATAGACAACGAAAAACTAACTTAACAGTGAAATAGGACTTTACACGCGGAAGCGAAGTAGGTAAAGCCTGTCGCACACACTCTTGTATAATGGTTGTTAAATATTATATGGGGGGACATGAAGCAATTCATGTGTTGACCCTAAAAAAGTCAACTTTGTATGGGTAGTAAGTTAATTTACTATGTGAGGGCAGGTCTTATAAGACAACGGTCCGGTTCAGACATACCTCTAAGAAATATAATATAGCATGTGAGAAGAGGGCTCACGCCAACCAGTCAAGTTGTGGCGATTGCCAGTAGCCAAGTAAAGTTTTGCTAACATTGTGACAATAGTCAGGAGAAGTCTATTAGAGTGCCCAAAGCCAGGTTATCTAGAGTCTTTGACAAAAAAAAATTAGAGACAGTAAAAATTTTTTTAGAAACCTCTTGCGTCACAACAAATGAGTGAAAGTTGATGACGCAACACAAGAGGGGTGGGTGTGTGTCAAAGACTCGACCGCATCCCCTCCGCCAGGAAGAGCAGTCAAGCTTGAAGAGGCCAGGAGGTGATACGGTGCCCGAGGTAAGGGCAGGGGAGATGAGGTAATGGGAGATGGTTATCCATTCCCTCATGAGACACGCAGGCGTTGTTCAGAGAGTTAGCACTCTAATCAAGATAGCATCACGCCTCGTGGTAGCCACGGAGAAGTTGAGTATCCACTCAACATACCACGTCTGCGATCAGCGTGCCATGTGAGGCAACACGCACCAAGGTCAAGGTCGATCCGCGTGGTGTGTGACCACGGGATGAAAGAACGTCAGACGGGAGGACAGGACTTGTAGTGTGCACCTCGTTAGAGTAGCGATAGGGGTTTTGTGTTTAACTAAATAGATAGAGAGTTAGCATAGGCATTAGCAACTAGTGATAGATAATTTCTGTGGCTTTATGTTGTGTGTTTACTAGCGACTGTTACCTGCTTGTAGCGAGCCAACGGCAATAAAATGTACCAGTTATTTTCCTCGCACACGATTTGCAAGTTTACTTGTTTGGTGTGGGAGAAGTATCCGATAGTGCCTGTCAGTTGAGTTGTTGACACCAACCAGTCACACAAATACCCTTTAACCTCTGCATTATTGATGTGGCTAGTCTACGTCTGACTTGTGACCAGTCCGCACTGGTGTTGATCGTGGAGCTAAGATATCCCAAGTTAGTGACAAATTCAAGTTCTTCATTGATGATTGTGGTTTGGGGTTGATGGGTAGTTTTGTTCGTGGGCTTTTAGTAACAAACTCCAACACACACAAATATTGTGAATAACGTTGTGTCCCTTGCGAGCCAAAATCAAGTATTACTTTATGTAATTTTAAAGTTAGTTGCATATCCTTTACAGAACGTTTGCAGTCAACAACAACATTTTTAGCTGTTGTTGATGTTTTGGCAAGTTTACGTTCAGTAGTTTGCCATTGATTTCTGAACGACGTGCATCCGTATTATCTCGTAAAATACCAGCGCAACGCTGTCTGCTGCCATATCGCGCGCAGCTGTCTTTCGAACATGGTTATGCGGGATCACGAACCGCGTCCGTAAGCGCTACGCTAAGGAGACCGGCTTATTTTACATTTCTGTAGTGATAAATAGAATTATTTCCGCCTTTTGTTGTCTACATTCCTTCTTAAACCTTTCAGCGTCAATTATGGAAGGGTTTGAATAACGAAGACACAAACAATAGATTGCACGATATCTTGCCTGGCATATTTCGGCTGCATATCGTCAGGTATATACTGCAGAAATCACACAACACAAAATAAAGGAATAAAATAAATCCTTCGTATTCGCATAGTAATTTCAGTTGTCTACCACGGTAATTTTAAACTGACTTTCACGTCTTTCTGTTTGCACAAAGCTGACCTATGCAGATTAATCGTGATGGCTTCTGAGACCTTCATTTGAGTTTCGTGCACGGAAGTTTTAATTTACTCTATTTTTCCGTAAATTCATTGATAGCGTGGCTTGTCTCTTGCTCTCTGTTTCCTGTCCAAATTGTCAGTACTGTTTTGACCAGTAGAAGGATGTCGACTGCGGCTGGAGGAGTGTTGGGGTGATGCTTGGGGCCTGTGCTTTTGTGTGAATGTTGGCCGTGGACAGTGAGCAGAGGGGCTGGGGGATATCTGGTGGCTGTGGAGGTGTGGTTTCTGGGGATAGTGCAAGTGGTGCCGTGGACGGACGGAGAGACCGAAGATAACATCCTAGAGGAAACGGGTGTAGGCCGTAGGCTGATTGGGGAGATTGGACGTAGACGGTCACAATTCTTTGGACACGTTGAGAGAAGAAGTGGATTGGAGAACTTGAAATGGCTGGCGAGATTGGGGTCAAGGGGCGGCAGAGAAGTGGGTACCAGGGTGGCTTGGCCACGTAGTATGGTGGAGACAAGGACATAGATGATCCACGACTCTGGTGATCGTGTGAGATAGCGAAACATGACCACCCACGCTTATCGGCATGGCACGAAATTATGATGATGACTGTTTTGAGTATTCTTGATGGATAATATTATGTAGAAGAAAGCAACTCTTGTTATTTCACGAACTGATATTATTACAGGCAGCGTTAAAGTAACGGTGTGTGTTCAAGGGATTGATTGATTGATTGATTGATTGATTGATTTAGGAACCGACATCACAGCATTCGGGGCATTCCCATAAGCGCTCCGTCCCCATCCTCAGAAGCCAGCGAAGAGTTCCAACCCCAATAGTACCAGTAGCAATCATGATTATATATCCGTCTCGCCTTTCCTCTAAGCGTCGAGCATCGGCCAGATCCCCTCGTCAACCCTCGCTGTCGCATTCTTGCCAGACCATGGTGATCCATTTGCTCCTCCGAGGTGTACACGTGCCTCTACAAGGACGCAACCACGTCTGCCTTATCATGCATCAATACGCCACCAAGTTTTGCAGAGCCAGCCAATCTGTCTGCCTATTCATTCCCCAGCACACCAGCATGCCCCGGAGAAAATATCCAGACGATGCTAGCCACCCGTTACTTCCGAAGCGAAGCAAGCCACTCTGCACGAAGCTTGCCTGTCCTCATCCTACTCAGCATGCTTTCCGAGTCAGTCACAATCACGATGTGTGTGTGTGTGTGTGTGTGTGTGTGAGTGTGTGTGTGTGTGTGTGTGTGTGTGTGTGTATCGTATTCTCCATCCAGCGGAAAGCTGCACTGACTGCCTCCACCTTCATTCTTAAGCTAGATGTTGTGGTATCATATGCCAGGCTCTCCTGCACCAAACGTCGACCATTAGCCTTTGCCAAGAACCCCCAGGCACTTCTACTACCTCTCAACATCGAACCATCTGTGTAGATAATCACATCACCTGAGCGAACATTATGCTGAATTAGTTGCTGGAATTCCACTTCCGTGGCCCCTGCTGCCCACTGTCTGCACTCCCGGCTTAATGTGATTATAACTCTGCACAAGTCTAACTGCTCCGCAGGCACTCTGACCCACTCCTCTCCTCGCCTAATATTCTCCAATCGTTCAAGGGAAATAATAAGGAGTCGACTTATAACTCTTACAGACAAACTTGCAGATACTTAGTATTCATTTTTTTTTTTTTTTTTTTGCGCTCGCTCGCTTTAAACTCAAGCGTAGTCCATACACACTATTTATAGTAGCGATGGACTGAATTTTGCTTGTCGATTAGCTTCCTCTATTAACAGTGAATCTCGCCAACAGGCGAGCCCACTCCAACTTCAGAGGTACCTGTAATTTACGTCCCCAAGGACGATAGGTCAACATTTTAGTTCAACTGTCCAATGCAGGGGCACCTAACCTCGGCATCAGCACACCGGATGTTTAAGAATACGCGTTCTTACCCATTCGACCATGCTGACCTGCATGAGTCGAAGTAATATCTTATACTATATAATCAGGTCACACAAGGCACAGCTTAGCACATATAAGATATGTTAATTTAGATAGTGTATATCTGTGGTCTCCCTGGCCAAGTATTTAACGACATTGTTCGTAATCCCGTATATCCACGTGGGGAAAACAGCAGTTGCGAGAATCGGCAGCGTTCGCGCCTTGCTGATAATTTACGGGGGTATGTGAGCCGGTCGTTCAGAAAGCAATGGCAAACTGCTGAACGTAACACTTGCCTATTACATCAACAGCAGATTAAAAATACTGGTGTTTACTGCAACGTCCTGTAAGAGATATCCATCCATCATGTGCCATGCCGGTAAGCGTGGGCGGTCATGTTCTGCCATCTCACTCGATCACCAGAGTCGTGGATCAGCTCCGTGTTTCTGTCTCGACCATGCCACAAGGCCAAGCCATCCAGGTACTTGCTTCTAGGTCTTCCCCTTGGTCTGTTCCCCTCGATCTTACCAGTTGTCACCAAATTCTCCAATCCATTTCTTCTCATAACATGCCCAAAAAATTTTGACTGTCTACGTCTAATTTCTCTAATCAATTTACGATCTTCATTTGTTTCTTGAAGGACTTGTTCATTGATCTTTCTGGCTGTCCATGGTATTCTTTGCATTTTCCTCAGAAACCACACCTCTACAGCCATCAGATGTTTTTCAGCTTGACTGCTCATTGTCCACGCTTCACATCCATATAAAAGTACAGGTTCAATGTAGCATCTCAACACTCTTTTTCTCGTTTCAATTGACATCTTTTTATTGGTCAATATGTTTTTCATCTTGCTAAAGGCTACTTTTGCCATGGCGATTCTTGTTCTAATCTCTTCAAGGCATCTCCCATCAGATGTTATTACTGTTCCGAGATAATTGTACCTGCTCACTTGTTGAAGAATATTCCCATTTACTTGTATATTACATTGTGGTATTTCGTCCTTCCTAGTGACGACCATAATCTGTGTCTTTTTACAATTTAATTCTAACCCTAGTTGTTCACTGTGTGTAACAATCGCATCTACTAAATTTTGCAGGTCCTGTTCATTGTCTGCAATCAAGACTGTATCATCTGCATATCTAATGTTATTGATGCATCGTCCCCCAATGTTGATTCCTTCCATATCTTCAATATTTCTGAAAATACTTTCACTGTACAGGGAAAACAGATCTGGAGACATTACACATCCCTGTCTCACACCCCTTTTAATAGGCTGATATTGGCTTACTTCATTATCAACTCTTATGGCAGCTTGTTGTTTCCAATATATGTTTTTTACAAGTCTAAGATCTTTTCCATCAATTTGTAGATCTTCAAGCATCCTTATCATGTTGACATGTCTCACTTTATCAAAAGCCTTTGTGTAGTCAATAAAGCAAAGGTGTAGATCTTTGTTTACTTCTATAGAACGTTCGATTATGTTTCTCAGTATATACACAGCATTTACTGTACCCCTGCCTTCCACAAACCCACATTCTTCTTCTCGATTTTTCAGGTTGTATTTTCCTCCTAACTCTTTGCATGATAATTCTTAGCAAAATCTTCGTGATGTGACTCATTATACTAATTGTTCGATGTTGATCACATTCCAAGGCTCCTGATTTCTTTGGGATTGCAATAAATACAGAATTACATAACTCCTGAGGTATATTTCCAGTATCATATATTGTATTAAGCAGACTGGTAACTTGATCTATTCCATATTCTTCTAAAGCATTAATCATTTCTGTTGTGACGCTGTCTGAACCGGGGGTCTTGCCAGATTTCATATGGTTAAGAGCATTCTGAACCTCCATCTTCAAAATTGCTGGTCCTTCATTATTATTTTGAACATCATACTGTTCGTCTCTGTTATCGTCATACTGGTTTTTCACGTAATCTGACCATTCATGTAATATCTGATCTTTTTCTATTATGACTCTTCCATCTTTTGTCTTTAGGCAGCCTGCTGATGTACGTGTTCTTTGATTAGTAAGCTCCTGAATTTTAAGAGATATGCAACATTTATAAACACACACACACACACACACACACACACACACACACACACACACACACACACACACATATATATATATATATATATATATATATATATATATATATATATATATATATATATATATATATATATATATGGTATTGAACAAATGATGTGCCGTAGCTTGCTCAGACAATCAAATTCAGTCAACTTTTTCAGTATGTGTACGGCAAGCATATGTTGTGTTAGTATCGAAGTGAAGGGGAACGATCACATCAATATCCCCAAAAATAGTTGATTGGCTTTCACGAAGCTAGATTTATGCTGGAATAACATGTTTTAAAACTACACACCGAAGCGACACAACAAGCGACTAACGACGACAACTGCTAAATTTCGACACACTTCAAATAGAACAGAGATTTTTGCAACTTGGAATGTTACAGGTCTAGGATATAAGGAACCAGCTCTCGTAGAGTTTATGAAACAATCAAATATTCAATTATTAGGACTAGCAGACACTAGGAAAAAAGGGCAGAACACGAAACAAACACATGAAGGTTACGTCCTTATATGGAGTGGCGTCGACCAGCGAGCTACAGCTAAACATGGAGTGGGTTTTTTGTTGCATCCAGACAAAGCGAAAGCAATTATCAACACTAAATTTATATCAGAAAGGATAATACTAGTACAGATCAAAGAAGGAAATAGAACAACAACTTTTATACAAACATACGCCCCATGTAATGACACTTACAGCGACGAAGACAAAGACGAATATTTTGATAAACTTGCAGACACGTTAAATAATGTCAAGGAGACAGATGAACTAGTTGTGATGGGTAATTTTAACGGACGAATTGGCACACGAAGAACACCGTGGGAGGATTGCATGGTGCCATTCATCGACACAGAGACTGATTGTAACAGCAATGGTCAACATCTACTCAACATATGTTCGGAACATGGACTAATAATAACAAATAGTTTTTTTCAACATCGTCGTAGCCACACCAAAACCTGGTATAAATGGAATGACATAAACCAAGCATCCCAAATTGACTTTATTCTAATTAGGAAATCAGACAGAAGGCTACTATTAGATTCAAGAGCACTCCCAAATACAGATGTTGATACTGATCACAAACCAGTCATAATAAAGAAGATTTCACCACACAGGAAAATAAGAAACAAAAAGGTAACAACACATGTCATCAATTATAGGAGGCTGCAGGAAAATACGGTTAAAGACGAATTCAATCAAGAAATCCAAAACCTACATAAGAACATCCATGATGACCACTCAAGCGTAGATAAGGAATGGACATGTTTCAAGGCTGCCATGCTCGACACACTGAAAAATAAATGTGGAACAAAGAAAGTAGGGCAGGACAAAAGATTAAGAACAGCCTGGTGGAACAACGAAGTTAAAGATAGCATATTCAAAAGAAGGTAGCATTCAAAAGTGGATCACAACTAAATCTGAACAGGACTATATTATTTATAGAATAGCACGACGTAATGCCAAACGAACAATTAGAGCATCTAAAGATGAATCCTGGAGAATATACGGTGAACAGATGGCGACCCTTAGCAAAGACTGCCCAAGAGAATTTTATAAACGTGTCACCACAATTAGAAACAGAGATGCATGTTACAACCCAACCACCATCATAAACAGCAAAAGAGGTATGCCAATATTTAATCCACAACAAAGACTAGCAAGGTGGGCAGAATACTTTCAAGAACTACTTAACCCCACAGATAACATAGGAAACCTCACTTTTGTGCCTAAACGCCAGGGACAGCAAGAACCAAATTTCATACCTGCAGAAGTCAAAGCAGTTATACAGAAAAGTCCTAAAAACAAATCACCAGGTCCAGATGGAATAACCACAGAAGCTATTCAGGCCTGTGGGGAAACAGGAGTTAAATGGCTAACAAGACTTTTTAATATAGCATGGGAAGAAAGAAAAGTCCCAGATGATTGGCAACAGGCAATAATATTACCAATATGGAAAAAGAAAGGCAATATGAGAGAGTGCGAATCATACAGAGGTATATCACTCCTGAGCCATATAGGGAAAATGTATGCAAAACTTTTGGAACAAAGAGCTAGACCAATAGTTGAGCAACAGTTAAGCAAAGCACAATTCGGTTTTCGGAAAGGTAAAAGTTGTACTGATGCATTATTTACACTTAGACAAATTTGTGAAAAACTATTGAATCTAGTGACCAGCAGAATATTGTGTTTGTAGATCAGGAAAAGGCTTTTGATAGAGTAGACAGATACAAATTATGGACCATCCTTGAAGACTATGGGATACAAGGGCAACTGCTAGAAAACATCATAGCCATGTACCACTCGAGCCAAAGTGCAGTAAGAACACAGGAAGGTATATCAGATATGTTCACAGTCAATACAGGAGTGAGGCAGGGATGTGTGCTCTCTCCCCTGCTATTCAATATCTACATGGACAGAATTTCCAAAGAAGCAAGTCTAGACAGACCAGATTCAGACAATTTAGAACTCTTTACTCCAGATGAAACAACTGACCCACAGGGAATAAATGAACTTCTATTTGCAGATGATCAGTGCATGTTTTACAGCGACGAGGGCAGACTACAAAATCATATTACTAATCTGAGTTCAACCTGCTGCAGATACAATATGAGTATAAACACAGCCAGGGAGAAAGGCTTGTGTAGTTTCTGTGGCCCGAAAGTCGAGTGTCTGTACATCTTGTGAGACTGATTGTAAGCTGTGGGTTGTCTGTAAGTGTATTGTTATAACTTATGTATTGTGATGATCATCTCTAGATCGTGATCTGTAAATAAATCCATCGAAACTTCGTGTCGTTGAGTGTCAAGTCAAATCACGTTGTATTTGTACTGTCTCACATGTGTTAGGTTAACGAGCCAGGTTTAAGACCCTGACATGTGTGGACGTGGTGGCATTCGTCCGGCTTTAAAATGAACGTGGTTTCAGTAATTAACAGTTAAAACCTAGATTTGTGAACTTACAAATTTTTGTTCAACTTTATAGTACATTTAAATGTGATTGTGAAGGCTCATTTTGAAATATATAATATTACATTGTTTGAACATGGAGACTAAATGTGAACGTACAGTGCATACATATTGTTTGATCTTGTAAACGTGTAGAACATTTGTGATTGTGGAACTTGTCACCGTTTTGACCTTGTCGACATTGTGAAGTTGTCGCCATTGTGACCTTGTCGCCATCTTGTAAACTTGATGTCTATGTCCTTACTGAATGTCATCTTGATGTAAGTGATGTGTCATCAATGTTGTAGTGTGTTGAGATATATTTAGATTGTCTTCGTAAAGTGAATTGTGGAAAGCAGAATGTTTTGGAAAGAAAGTGACTTGTGATTTTGGAGAAAAAAAATTGTTGACGGACAACATTACGACCTACAATTACACTCAACGCCATACAAACCTAATCAAAACTTAGTGACAAGCAGGCACACCACATCAAACAGACGTTAATTTATTTCCTCCAAAAACAAAGCAGGTTTTCTGTGCCATCTGAAAGCCTTGCCCGTAGAGGTCATTTGCGTTTTGAAGTAGCGACCCTACAGTTCCTAGTCCAAATTTCAACCGTTCTTCACCGCATCCAGGACACTTGAGTATATTTTTTTCTTTCTTTATACTTTCGGATGCAAATTGAGGCACATATTGTAAATAGAACACAATTGTAAATTGGTTATTTTACTAACAACTTGTAACAAATTGTGTGTCGGTATTTCATCTGCATTTTTCCATCATGTCGTCATTAAATGATTTCATCGATATGGGGTTGAAATTAAAGTTAACAGGTGATGAGTTAACGAAGTGGAGTGAGAAGAAATACTCTGAATACCACGAGCGAGAAGAAAGAGCAGCTGAAAGAGCATTAAAGCAGGCAGAGGCTGAAAGAGCTGCCAAGCAAGCAGAGGCAGAAGCCGCAGCAAAACAAGCAGAACTGTCTGCAAAGACAAAACAAGCTGAGATAGATAGTGAACTGAAGAAAGCTGAAATAGCAGCTCAGAGTAAACGGGAAGAGCTGGAATTGCAACTAAAAATCAAACAACTTGATATTGAGACTGCCATAAACAAAGAGTCTAAGAAATCTGAGAGACTGGAGAAAGAAAACCAGTACAAGAAATATCAAGGTATCGAACGTAATTATACCTCAGGTAACTGCATTGCAGCCTTTACCCAAAATTTTGAGAATTTAATGGACCATTATTAGGTCCCATTGTCTGAATGGAATATTATTTATATGAGAAGTTTATCAGGGGAGCCTCTGAAAGTCATAGAGACGATCCCCAAAGACCTCAGAAAAGATTACCATTATCTAAAGTCAAAGATTATGGCACATTTTATGTTAGATGAGGCAGGTTACAGAGAACAATTCAGCAAGTTGAGCCCCAAACCGGCTCAAACGTTCTCTGATTACCTCTGCCTAGTCTGAGATATATTTTCCAAATGGACTTCAGCAGCTAAAATTGATAAGAACTATCAAAAGTTAGAAGATCTTATCATCAGAGATAAAGTCATTTCATCTATTCCATCAGCATTTTCAAAGTTTTTGCAAGAGAATGAATGCACAAGTGTGGATGAGATTGAGAGACGTGGTTCGGCTTATTACACAGCCAACAAACATTGTTTTGCCAGTGAAGCTACTGAAACCAATTTTGTAGCATCGGCTAACTATGACAAACCCTATAGTAGGCAAAAACTTCAGAAGCCTACATCTGAGAAGTACAACCATTGTAAATATTGTAGAATTTCACATCATCAAGGTGAGATGTGCGACAAGAACCCCGCATATCTTACATATTTACAGAACATTGTAAACAGACAAGATAAGGAGCGTAAATCCTTTAGGAATTTGCGTAAATGTTTCCTCTGTAAGGCGTATGGACATTATCGCCATGATTGTAAAGGTAGGCAAATGACAAAGAAAGCCAATGCCGCCTTATTTGATAGTTCATCATCAGATGAAGAACAATCAGAGAAACACCCTGTGAACTCAGCACAGGCTTTTGATATGTTTAACGCAAATAAATGTACTGTTTGTAATACCTTTTATGAAGATGGTATTTTAACATGCGGCCACTCCATTCCTATTGCCAATGAAGAAGCTAATTTGGTAATAGACTCCAAATGCAGAATAAACATCCATCAGGGGTACGTGAATGGCAAGTCTGCTACAGTGTCTTGAAGTGCCTGTCCTCTAAATTCCACGGGACCGTACACTTAAAGCAACTCAAATTGAACTCGTCAAGAACAGATCAGAACAACAAAACATGTTCTATCTTACCAACAGGATCATGAACATATAGGCAGACTCAAATCGAGCAAGCGAAAGACGTACGTTTATTCCGCCGCAGGACAAAAGATATAACTCTTGTAGAAACGTGAGCTGATCCCTATACGCAGGATCGGCACTCACTTAAATAACATCTACCTACGAGCTCTAAGTCCAGCTCGCTGCCCTTGAGGCTTAATTATCCAAATCCTCAGTTCAACTGATTAAATAAAAGTCTAGGTATCCGCACCCGGTCTTTCTACTGTTGTGTTGTCTTTAATACATTCCTCTCCGGACTCCCAGCTGCTTCATCACGAAATTACCGCCTCCAGGTGTCACCTTCACACGGAGCCTTTTAGAAACACATCCTTTCGAATCCACAATTCACAGCGTCTCCCGTTGCCGTCCAATGACGTTGTTTTCCTTTCCTTGGTTTCTCATATTTGTCGTCCAGTTTTGTGACTGTCTGGGAAAATCCAGTAAGGTCTCTTCTTTATACTTGGTGGCGCGTGTTCCGTTATGTGGCATAATGCCCCCTCCCAGATAAAAAAAATTATTTATAATTTTTTTCTTTATATCTGTATATCTGTACGACTACCACAACAATTTTAACCACAACTGAATAGTACTTGGTTTTACCCCCTTATCTACCCTAAAAAAAATAAAGCTACATAACGGGCACGCCCACCTGTCCAAACCCTCCGTTGGACGTCGTGTGGCTGATCATGGGCAATCAGACCAACTAATAACATATTAGTCCCTACCTTGTCATAATAGACAAGTGTGTCCTAACTCTAGGTTTTACCATGAGTTTAGGACGAGGGTAATAATGAGGTGTTCCATGTAACCATTTTTGTTGTAGTTGACCCTTGTTGTCCTTGTTTGGTACCATACATCTTTTCCTTTTCCTGAAATTTATCTCCATAGGTAGGGTGACTTATACGCTTTCCACCTTGAGAATCTATTGATCCTTTTCCTGTGGATATCTTAAGAATGTCGCTTGATTGTATCTATTCTTTTGCTCCTTCTGTGCAGCTTAATCCATCTACTATAATATTAATTAATCCAACAACCTTGTTAATGCAAGTAAATAAATAATATCATCGAATTCAATATTTATATTAATACCAATATCATATTAATATCAATCTGCAATTACTTATTAATAATTTAACAATCAACTAATGAATAACTATTATTAACACAATCATATACCGTTCACAGTTAGTGTGACAATACAAAACAAAATACTTGGCTTAGCCATTGAATGTCCAATGAATGTTCCAATCATGCGTCTCTTGTGAAGTTCTTATTCCGCGTATTGCCTTCACTCACGCTGTCAATGGAAAATCGGTAACCTATGTACCTAATTGACTAAATTCTATTTGTAATAATAATCTATTAATATTTAGTTGATTCTTATAGCATTGTTCCCTCAATTCGGCACTATCTGAATATATCTTTATCGAATTTCTTAATAACTTATGAAAGAACAGAACATTAATATATATAACTAATTAACTTATAACAAAGAACTGCCTTTCTATTCAACTATAATCGACTGAGAATGTCAGCAAGATTATTATCCTTTCCAGGAATGTGACAGATGTCAAATTCATAATCTTGTAACAGTAATGACCATCTATGTATTCTCGAATTCTTCGGATGACCCGATGTGAAAATTTGCAAAGGTTTGTTATCCGAAAGAACCAGAAATTTCCTACCTAGTAAGTATCTAGAGAATTTCTCAATACTTTCAATTAAAGCTAGAGCTTCTAGTTCAGTAACAGCATAGTTTCTCTGAGTTTCAGATAGCTTCTTACTGAAGTAGAGAATAGGATGTAGTTTCCCTTCATGTAGTTGAAGTAATACAGCTGAAATAGCATGTAGACTAGCATCCGTTTGTAAAACAAAATCTTTTGAAATGTCAGGTAATTTCAAAATAGGATATGTACTAAATAGAGTTTTTATTTGTTGTAATAACTTCTCATGATCCTCTGTCCAAACTATCTTTGTTGGTTGACCTTTCTTTAACAGTTCCGAGAATGTTGCTGTCATATGTGCAAAATTAGGGATAAACTTTTGATAATAATTAATCAACCCTAATACACTCCTAAGCTCCTTCTTTGATGTTGGAGGTTTGATATTGAGAATCTTTGTCACAACTAATGGATCTGTTTTCCTAAATCCGTTAGAGATTCTATGACCTAGAAATTGTATCTCAGTAAACCCTATCTCAATTTTACTTGGTTTAGCTTTCAACCCATGTTCTTGTATTCTCCGGAATACTTGTTTTAGAATTTTAACATGTGTGTCAATATCACAAGTATGAATACAAATATCATCCATATACGTTGCTACGTTGGTAATTCCATGAAGTAATCTTCTCATCATTCTCATGAATGTACTTGGTGCATTTTGTAAACCAAATGGAAGATATGCCCATTCATATAAACCTAACGGCGTGCTAAAAGCTGTAATATGCTTTGAATCTTCCTCCATTGGAATTTGCCAATATCCTTTTGTAAGGTCAATTTTCGAAAATAGTTTCGAGTTTGCCATGGTTTCAATTAACTCATCGATATTTGGCATAGGTTCTGCATCTAGTAAAGTTAATTCATTAACTTTCCTATAATCAACGCATAAACGTAATGACCCATCTTTTTTCTTAACAATTACAACTGGTGAACAGTAATTTGAAATTGATTTCTTTATAATTCCAGTTTTATCTAGATCTGAAATTTCTGCAGTAACTTTTTCCAAATAATGTATTGGAATAGGATATGGTTTCACTTTAACTGGGATATTTGATAATAAAGTTATCTTATGTTTAATCAGTGATGTCTGTCCCGGTTTATCTGAAAAAATTGAACTATATTCCTTTATTGCAATAATAAGCTTTTCTCTATCTTGTACTGATAAATCTTTACTTATCTGTATCGCTTGCCAATTACTGTCGCTATTCACTATAGGTGTTGGAATTTGTTGTTGTATAGCATCTTCTTGTTGCTCATTAATTACCCAACAAGCTGTTGCTATCCTATGAGGAATTTGTTTTGTCACTTGACCTGAGTTATCCTCACGTGGAATATATGGCTTCAACATATTAATATGAAAAATTTTATGTTTGCCATTGACATCAATACGATAATCTACATCGCTAATTTTCTTAATTACCTTAAATGGACCTTGCCATGAAGTAACAAGACAATCTCGAGGATCAGGTAACAATAACCAAACCTCTTCTTCTTCTTTCAAGACTATTGTCTTGGCGTTCCTATTACCATATTGTCTGTATCTTTCTCCAGCTTTATCTAGTGCAGATTTTGCAATCTGACAAGCTGTGATAATTTTTTCTCTTAATTGTGTCACCATTTCATATGCATCTCTTTTCGGATGATCATATGTTTTCTTTGTGAGTAAGTCATTATATATTAATAATGGACCTCTTGGATTTGCTCCATATACCAATTCGAATGGAGAAAACCCTGTACTAAATTGTGGTACCTCTCGGTATGCAAATAGTACTGCTGGTAATAACATATCCCAATCTTTGGGCCTTTCCGCAGCAACTTTCGCCAGAGTTCGTTTAAGAACTCCGTTGTAGTTCTCATTCACACCATTTGTCATCGGGTGCCAAGGTGAACTAAACACCTGTGGAATCCCAAGTATCTTCATTGCCTCTTGAGTAGCCGTTGATATAAACTGACTACCTCTATCTGATAATATGCAGCTAGGAAATCCTATTCTGCTAAAAATTATCAACAATGAATCTAGAATGGATCTACTCGTGATACACTTTAAAGGAATAGCCTCTGGCCAACGAGTACACAGATCAATCATAGTTAATATGAATCTATTGCCTCGATCAGTAGTTGTATTTAGTGGACCCACAATATCTATAGCTATTTTCTGAAATGGTCGTGATGCCAAATCAGTTTTCTGAACATGTGCTTTGGGATGTTTGCCTTTTTGTGTGGTCATTTGACATAATGTACATGAACGTACATGTGTGGTAATGTCTTTGTTATATCCAGGCCAATAGAACTGCGTTAGCAATCTATTAGTGGTTTTAGCAATCCCCATATGACCAGCGAATGGAGAATCATGTGCTAATTTTAATGCTTCAGTACGATATTTCGATGGAAGTACAGTCTGAAAATAACGTGATGTACCTCTATCATATCGCCTCGATAAAATATTATTGTCTAGGAAAAATTTCCAATTACCTCTTTTACCTTGTTTTGTTGGTTCACTCAACTTCTTAAAACAAGATTTTAGAGTCGGATCCTGTTTCTGATCTTCTGGTAAATCAGTCACTAGTCTGATATTATTTTCTAATTTGTCACTGTCTTTATCCCTTTTGTCTTGAGCTCTTGTAATTGCGTTAGCTCTTGCATGATCAATCTCCCATTGCTTTGCTTCATCATGCATTACTTGTTTCGCATCTGGTATGTTACCAATCAGTAATCCGGCACAAGGATTTGGTAATACCGCTGCATTTATTGTGCCTTCGTAATATGGTGACATAATCGTAATCGTGGCAATCTTATATCTCTCTATTGTGCCACCGAATGTTCTGCACTCTACAGTCTCGCCTGTATAATCTTCTTCTTTTATGAGCTTTCGATCTACTCCGACAATCGAAGCTCCAGAATCACGAATGCAAGTAGTGGGTTCACCATTTACCCATGCTTGATGAACTTTTAGTTTGCCATTTTGTATGCTAACGGCATTAGCTTCATGAATAGTTTCTATACATTCATTACTAATACTGTCAGTTATACCCTTATCTGACTTACTAGTCTGATCATCATATCGTTGTATGATAGCTGCGTGTGTCTCTTCTAAATCGTCTGAGTCACTACTGGAGTATATGTATGCTGTACTCGCTTCCTTCCAGGAATTTCTCATCGGACACGACCTACTAGTGTGTCCGTACGCCCTACATGAGAAACATTTAATGCTTCTTTTAAAAGAGTCATACTTACTTCTCTTCTTAGTAGTAATGTCTTTCAGATATGCGGTATAACCTGGATGTTTATCACACATTTCTAAATTTCCATGCGACAATCTACAATACTGACATCTGGTGAATTGGCCTTTTCTTGGTCTATCACCTTCTCTATTGTAAGGACTATTTCTATTGCCACCACTACTAAACTTTCTAAACTTACCGTTTCCTCTTTGGAATTTTGCACTTGCTCCTATTACTAATTCAGGTTGAGTACAGTTGGCAAACACGTCTCTATGTGCATTAAAGTAAGACTCACCTTTAGCTTCCATTTCATTTAAACTCTTACATTTATTTTCCATCAGAAATACTGCCATAGGTTCTGGTATCGCAGATAACAGTCTATCTCTGATAATTAAATCTCTAATTTTCTCATAATTAGATTCTATATCAGCAGCCTTACACCACTTGTCAAAACTAGATGCCATTTCTGAAGCAAAATCAAGGAACGTTTGGTTGATTTCGGTGTAAGTGTCTTAAACTTCGTACGTAAACCAGCCTCGTCCAATGAAAAATGTGATAGCACACGATCGCGCATGTATTTGTAATTTGTACGTAGATCTTCAGGAATTAACTCTATCACTTTTAACGGCTCTAACGCGAGGTGACGATGAAATAAAATCGGTACGTCCTTCTCCGGTACCTTGTAGTACTTTACGAGCACATCGAAATTCGTTATCCACGAACTAACAGAATCACCTTGTTGAAAATTCCTAAATAAACCTTGGTACTTTTTTACAGGATCGTTCTGTTTAGCCATCATTTTCTCTCGTTCGATTTCAGCTCCACGCTTCCAACTCAAGAGTCTTGACCCTTAGGTTACCTTCAACCTCCTTGTCCTTCCAAAGTGTTTCTGTAGCAAGTCGCTCTTTATCAAACGCCAATTGTTTCTCTTTCAATTGCATTTCCATAATTAACTTCTCTTTTTCCGCTGCAATCTTTTCGCGTTCCACATTTAATTCTCTCTCTCTAGCCTCCATTCGTTCGCGTTCCAAAGCCATCTCTTTTTCCTTTAATTCTCTCTCCTCCTTCTCACGTGTATGTTGAAGTTGTCTTTCTTCCTTTTCACGCGTAGCTTGTAGTTGTCTTTCCTCTTTTTCCAGTTGTCTAGCTTCCTTCTCTGCTGTAAGCTGGAGTTGTCTAGTTTCCTTCTCTGCTGTAAGCTGGAGTTGTCTAGTTTCTTTGTCACGTTTTTGTTGTTCATTGAGCTCATGTTTTGCCCAATCTCTAAGGTCAGAACCAGTTAACCCAGTCCTTTCACCTAATTCAATGAAATGTTGTAGTGTCGACATCTTGTCCTAATGTCCTACCTGTAAAATGAGCTATCTGGGTGAAATAAATATGGTCGTAGGCAAGAGAAGAAAAGAATCGACAAAATTGTAATATTGTCTCAGATCACTATCATTCGGATAGTACCGTAAATGTTATATCACACTTGAGCAAATACAACTCAAATAAATTTGTAGTGTCAACTTGAACACCACAAAAAAAATCAATCAAATATCTCTATAATAAACTAAATAAATATACTAGAAAAAATAAATATGAAGAAATATATTCAATATACAATATATATATATGTAACGCAAGACAACTAACAATCATCAAAGATGAATGACGAGTGACGCGAATACATATTACTGTTTACAAACAATAACAAATTTTTGTATCCACATTTTAACGGGTAACGCACATACTATACTACTACAGTTATGACAAGACAATAGTATTATGGTGAAGCCCGCAAGATCAAAAAAAAATAGTGCCTTATTACAAGGATCAATGCTATAATACATCAACAATACAATTGCTACTGGCCTTTAGTGCATCTCCCGAACGTAGAGTAATATTTGAATCCCTCGAGAATTGATATAATTTGAGACTCTCAATTACGTGTTGATAAGTTCCAAACTATACTGATCCGTAATCGGCAATCGATCAGTTGTATCCTGGCTGCATGAAAATATGTGAGGAGTTGTGTAACGATTGTTGCTCCTGCCTTGAGATGATAGTACAATTAACTTGTACCGGTACCCTGGACCGACGTGGTCCGTCACCGACTCATAAGAACACGTAGTCGGCTGTGGTATATCGACGAAACTTGAGTTTATTTTAGCCTTAGTATTGATACTTTAGGCTGAATGTGTGCTGTAGGTACTTGATTCGACCTCTGGTAAGCAAAGTCTAATGAGTGAACAGGCTGTGTGCCCGTTATCACGATCCGGTGATAAACGAAAGTGTAGTCTTGTTATCAATCCGTGTGACAGTGTTCGTATGTCCTGGTGTCCGTGTATTAGAGTACGTTCATAAATTCAGTTCATAAATGTGCAACGTCCAAATAACGCAACATCTTCCTTGTCAATTATGGTGGAGACGAGTGTCCGTGGTGTACGTGCTATCCATCTTGACACATGACGAAGTGTGCATATAAAATGTCGTAATATGTACTAACTCACCTATGCGCCGATAATTCAGACATGAAGTAGTGTCGGCAGTAGATATAATGAACGTATGATGTACATGTCCCACAAATGTAGGTAGTTCAATGCTTTGGCGTTCTGAACCAACAAGTCAAAACTTTCTGTAATGTTCACAGAATTAGCGAATGTCTTTCCAACAGCGTAACTATAACTGTGCGTCGGCAGTACACCCCATCATGTGTGTATCAGTCCACCGATAAATCTAATAAAATTGTGACAAATATCTGAGCCTGTAATGAACTTCATAGATTCAGCAAATTGCTCCACATAATGCACCACTTTCGCGCATTTCTAATCGATCATAGATTCTTGAATACAAATTGTCAATCGTTGTGCTATAGTCTAATAGGTTACTGTGGTGTAGAATTGTGGCAGCGCAGTGTTTCTTCAGCTCTCACTGCCTACTCACATCGACATAATTCCTTTCCATATCGACCATGGTGTCGAATGTTTCGGACATTTCATATCTATGTACTATCTTCCTTTCTTAAGTAGCACTGTAGTCATACCCGTACATTCTTTCAAAACACAATAATGTTCTTAAATATGCTGTGATCTTTCCAAATGTCAGTTGTTATAAATATAATATAGCGCTGTGGCTTGTTTCATATCGTGCAGTTTCGCGCGTCTGGTGCGACTATTATATTTCTACTGCACTTCTTCTATGTAATGTTGTTCTTACGTCCTGATATGGTAATTCTCATTGTACCGTTCTTATAATATATACACTTTCACTTACTGTTGTAAACTTTGTAACGTCTAAGATCTTCAACTTACTTGAAATACTTCCTGATCTTCACCATTTTTGTTACGTGGAGTTTTCGTGCGTTCTTTCATTCTGTGTAGCACGGTGTGGAACTGCTGCCGCTGGCTACGTAATTTCCTTTTATGATCAGCTATGGAAATTGGCGGGGAATCTGTGTTGACAAACAAACAGTCCAGAGACGACCCCCAAGTGTCTTGAAGTGCCTGTCCTCTAAATTCCACGGGACCGTACACTTAAAGCAACTCAAATTGAACTCGTCAAGAACAGATCAGAACAACAAAACATGTTCTATCTTACCAACAGGATCATGAATATATGGCAGACTCAAATCGAGCAAGCGAAAGACGTACGTTTATTCCGCCGCAGGACAAAATATATACTCTTGTAGAAACGTGAGCTGATCCCTATACGCAGGATCGGCACTCACTTAAATAACATCTACCTACGAGCTCTAAGTCCAGCTCGCTGCCCTTGAGGCTTAATTATCCAAATCCTCAGTTCAACTGATTAAATAAAAGTCTAGGTATCCGCACCCGGTCTTTCTACTGTTGTGTTGTCTTTAATACATTCCTCTCCGGACTCCCAGCTGCTTCATCACTAAATTACCGCCTCCAGGTGTCACCTTCACACGGAGCCTTTTAGAAACACATCCTTTCGAATCCACAATTCACAGCGTCCCCCGTTGCCGTCCAATGACGTTGTTTTCCTTTCCTTGGTTTCTCATATTTGTCGTCCAGTTTTGTGACTGTCTGGGAAAATCCAGTAATGTCTCTTCTTTATACTTGGTGGCGCGTGTTCCGTTATGTGGCATACAGTCCTTCGGGACACGGGAAGTTCACTGATTGGACTGAAGAGAACGTTCATAATGCCTACAGACTATACAGGCAGGCACGTAACATGCAGAACATTCTCCGGCAATATTGAAAAATACCCACTAGCATGGGCATATATTCAAACACCTTTCCTCACTGGGAAAGTAAAATGCGCAGCATTAACAAACCCGGTGTGTGATATTATAATTGGAAATTTAACAGGGGTGAATGATATGCCTCATGACATAACATCTTTGCATTAATGAGATCACAACATCACCATCAAATGTCATCATTGATAATGGTGTACCACCTAATGAATGTATGGTAGCTAACGTAGCACTAAGATCTCATGACATCATTGATAACACTGTTTCATCACCATCTGATATCATTGAATGTGTGAACGCAGTAACCAGATCTACTGCTAGAATGCAAGATGAAATTAGTCAAACTGAGGCTATAGAAATGCTTAGCCCAGTATTACTACCTCCTAAAACCATGAAGGAGATTTTTGTAACAGCCCAAAAGGCTGATCCTTCATTGTCAAAATATTTTAATCTGATCGGCCAAAAGCCAAAGTTAACCAAAAATGCAAGATGGCATTTTGCTTTGAAAAATTGTATCCTCACCAGGTATTATACCAGAGGTGACACTACAACAGAGCAAACTGTGTTGCCAATTGAGTATCGTAAGCAAGCCTTACATCTTGCCCATGATATACCTCTTGCAGGGCATATGGCATACGCTAAGACCAGATCAAGATTGTTATTACAGTTTTATTGGCCCAAATTCTGCAATGACATTAAGCAATATTGCAGGAGTTGTGACATCTGCCAAAAACTTGTAAAGAAAGGAAAAAACCCACAGGCAAAGTTACAAGTTACTGACTTAGCCAGTCGACCTTTTGAGAAAATATCTGTCGACATAGTGGGCCCTCTTAATCAGATAACAACCAGAGGGAATAAATATATATTAACTGATATTGATCAATGTAGCCGCTGGCCTGAAGCGGTTCCGCTAAAGAACATAACTGCCAATGACATAATGGAAGTTTTCTTCCATATATTTTCACGGATAGGATTTCCAGACACTATCCAATCAGATAGGGGTACTCAGTTTATCGCCGCATCTACTCAAGCTTTCACCAAAATGCTAGGAGTGAAGCAATGTTTCAATTCCCCGTACCATCCTCACTCGAGCGGAATTATAGAAAAATTTAACGGCGATTTAAAGCATATGCTTGCTAAAGTCACGCAAGAGCACCCCAATAACTGGGACGTATATTTACCTGCTATTCTCTTTGCTTATCGCGAGGTACCACATGCTAGTACAGGTTTCTCTCCTTTTGAACTTATCTATGGTGCCAAACCACGTGGCCCATTAAGCATCTATCACCAAATGTTAACTGAATCCACTCCTTTACTCAAACCCATATCATCATACGTATATGTTACATCATTGCGTGAAAGAATCATCAAATCTTGTATAATTGCAAAGGATGCACTGAAATTATCTGGTGCTACATATAGACAGTATGCTGACAAAGGTAACAGGACAATAACGTTGACACCTGGACAGGACGTTCTTCTTCTCCTACCTAGTGACAGACACTTATTAACTGATTCTTGGCAAGGACCATTTAAAGTGACTAGACAGATTTCACATGTAGACTATGAGATCCAAATAAAAGACAAACACAAAATATTCCACGTCAATATGCTAAGACCATATTACAACAGAGACAACGAACAAGACGAGACAACAGCATGTACAGTGATAATAGACCATGAAGATGACGAGGCTAGTGACGAAATTCCAACACCCGCATTAGACACGACAAACTGCTTGAAGGAAATTAAGATCAACCCAAAGTTAACTCAAGCAGAAACAGACAGTTGCAAACACCTCATACAACAGTACAACACCATCTTCTCCAACAACCCAGGAAAAACAGAATTAGTACGACATTTGTGTTCACACAAAGACGATGACAGACCACATAAAGACATTAGAACAGACTTTTGAACGCATTAGACAGCACGGACTGATGGTAAAGCCTGCAAAAGTAGACATAGCCTATCAGGAAATATCCTTCTTGGGGTACAAAATATCTAATGGCTTTGTCACGACAGACGATAACATTGTGTCCAAGATACTAAAGCTCTCACTTCCGACTACAAAAAAGCAAGTCAGAAGTTTGTTGGGACTTATTAATTATTATAGACAGTTTATACCAGATTTTGCTGAACTGACCGAGGTATTTACTAACCTACTAACAAAAGATCAACCCGAAAAAATTGTAAGCAATGAATGCCTAAAATTTGCATTCCAGAAAGTATTATCTTATTTTTCTGATAATAGCTTACACAATCCCATTCTGAAATTGCCCAATCTCCAATTACCTTTCAGATTACGCACAGATGCGAGCTCCGTGGCGATTGGAGCAGTCTTGTTGCAAGAGCACAATAACATCCTACATCCTGTGTACTTCGTCTCCCGAAAATTAAAACCGAGAGAACGGGCTTGGTCAACACCTCAGTTGGAAGCCCTAGCTCTAGTGGTGGGTATAACTAAATTGTCCAGATTCCTCTTAGGACGTCATTTTATTGTGGAGTCTGACAGTAGTCCATTGAGATTTATCAATTCAGGTGTACCATCCAACCAAATGATAGCTCGCTGGTCTCTTAAGCTTCAAGATTACAGCTTTGAAGTTCGACACATCGCGGGCAGAACCAACACGATTGCCGATCTTTTGTCCCGTTGTCCGACCGACCCAGTAAGCACCAATGTCTGAGTGCAGTGTGTAAAATACACTCGGACCAACACAGCCATGCATCAGTGAAGTTTTTTTCCACAAAAGCTGTGTATGTCTATTTCACAAAAGCTGTGTATGTCTATATGATGTGATAGGGGTTTATTCCCAATATACATAGTTTTCTTATTTTACTATTAATGTAGTGATTGTCGTGAATAATTGTGTAGTGTGTGGTAGAAAGAGAACTTTATTAATTGTATATATTACGAAACAAGAACAGTGCCACATTCGCTCTCAACTTACCGTAAGCGAACTGTCAAATTTATCCGTGGTATCTGCATTTGGAACTTATCCAGTGATATTTTAACTCCGTGTGTGAAAGTGTGACCTGAACATTGACAACTACACCACTTCAGTCAATCGAAATCCAGAAGTTTTTCCATTTGAAACAACCAACACATGAACGATCAGAACATTGCACATTCCGTTTTACTACATCAGACCGGAACAAGTGGGTTCTACAGATTTTCAACATCAGCTGTTTCGTGTGTACTTCCGGATGATTTAGAAATTTAGTTTAAAATTAGCAGACGACAAACAAAAGCTTAAAAAGTTATAACACTTCTAAACTATTTACGATTCAATAATTTCGAATACACGAATTGTGTATTAATATTTTTCATTAAATGTAATCTTAGAATCATACCTTGATTAATTTATTCATACTACCGACATTTTTTCGCTAGTATGGAAAAACATCAAGCTATGACGCTGAGAAATAGAAGAATTATTGTAAAATATTATATTTCTTAAATTTTGAAGTTACGTCCCTTTCATTTGATTGTTATTACATTATTACACCAAGGGCGTTAATTGAAATGTATACGATAATGTATTGTGTATAAATAGCCATGTTGTTGCCAGATTGTTAACACGCCAAGAAGCCATCTACTGGGCATGGTAGAGTGTTACCGACATTGCAGACCGACACAAGAACTCCTGGCCAAATGAGGTCAGAGTTTGAGCGTTGAATGCGACTTATATAAAACCGTATTACGGTCTTGCCAGATGTTTTTTGTCTCAAAAAGCATATTATTACTTTTTTTTGAAAGGCTGCGAGGTAGGTGCTTGGGAAGCTGTTACTACCGATCTGACTGGGTCAATAATGCAATTAAGGTAATCAGCCATCGAGAGGATGAAGCTTGACGAGTGGTAAAAGTTGAACACCACATGTCTTTAGATACAATGCCCATTTCTTATATGTTTATATGCCAAGATGTTTGTGTTTAGGTATTTCTACATCAATGTATATAACAGAAAGGTTGACTCTGACAAGGTTAAAATATTAACCCAGTATTGTATATAGAGTGTACATGAAAGATGACATCTTTCATGAAGATGCCCCGGGGGAGCATGTCAGAGTCCAATGTAGTGCCAGCAGAGATGCAGGGACATCGTTACGCCCGCCAGGCGAATAGTTCCCAGCGGGGATGCCGTAACATCGTTACGCCCGCCAGGCGAGTATTAGTTACCTGCCTGCGAGGTTGCCGGCTGACAGACAGCCAGCGGTCAGGCAAGGACAAAACAGGACGCACGCAGGCCTCGTAAAGCCACTTCAGGTGGGCAGGCGCGTTGCGAGAGATAGCCAGACAGCTCTGGGACTCGGACTCGACTGGACTTATGAAGGGAGAAAGGCTTGTGTAGTTTCTGTGGCCCGAAAGTCGAGTGTCTGTACATCTTGTGAGACTGATTGTAAGCTGTGGGTTGCCTGTAAGTGTATTGTTATAACTTATGTATTGTGATGATCATCTCTAGATCGTGATCTGTAAATAAATCCATCGAAACTTCGTGTCGTTGAGTCTCAAGTCAAATCACGTTGTATTTGTACTGTCTCACATGTGTTAGGTTAACGAGCCAGGTTTAAGACCCTGACAGGCAGATTAGACAGAGAAATTGAAATCAGATGTCAAAAAGCTAGTGTACTTACATATCAACTGTCACCCTTACTGAAACATCCAAACATACCCATGTCCGCAAAACGACAGATAATAAACAGCATATTCACACCAACCCTATGCTACCAATCTCAAACCTGGACTTTATCCAAATTACACCTTCGCAAAATCAACACCTGCGAAATGAGATGCCTGAGGAGAGCTGTCAACTTAACAATCCGAGACCGAGTAAGAAATGTTACTATCAGACAGACTGTGGGATCAACACCTTGTGCCACATTTATTGAAAGACAGAAGATCAAGTGGTTTGGCCATGTTGTTAGAATGCAACATCAGCAACTACCATCACTGGCCTTACATCAAAGATCATCTGCGACGAGACCACGAGGACGTCCAAGAAGAAAATGGATTGACGACATCAGAGACATTGTACAACCACACGGAATGACACTATCCAGTGCCGTCCACCGGGCGCTGGAACGCAAATTATTCCTCCCCACGACGCTTGACGGCAGAAGTGGAAGATGATGATGATGATGATGAAAACTGTAATGTACTGAAGATGATGCGGTGGTTGATAAATAATGTACTGAAGACGAGGCGGTGATTGATGAGTAATGTTTAGTCGACGGATCAACATCAAGGCACAAGGGTGTAACCCAAAAGTGCTCCGTTCTACTCCTAACTCAAACCTGAGTCCGGAGAATCTCAGCTCGAACTCCGTGGCACCGGCGAGAATCCTGAAATACTTTGGGTAGATCTTGAACTGGAAATTTATCCCGGGTAGCGCCGTTAGGCTACTCTTTTTCGGTTTTCAACTGCCAAGGTATTGTTTACGTGCGCAACAATACACACGGGCGTCCGATCTCACTACCCAGTTTGACAGTGTCGTCAACTATTATGACCAACCGTCTTAGAGGACTCTGTCGTGACCGAAGGATCGTGTACAGTGGTAGTCTCCGTTGTTATGCATTTGATGATGTTACTTGTGTTGGTTGCAACAAAATTCAACAAGAATTCATAAAACTCATAAATTGCAGAAATGTAGGCAAAAATGAAGGACTTCGTCCTTATACAGGTTTTGATGGTTCTTTATTCTTTTTCTTCATAGAGCAGTTACAACTATGACATGTCATAAAAAATGGTTGTTCAGGATGTCCCCGTTAGAATGTCCCCGTTACGATATAAAATAATTCTTAACAGATATTCGTTTTTTGACATTTTCTCTCTTTCTCCTTCGACATCCTTTATCATATTCAACTTGGGACAACATCACTTTGTCCTCATTCTCTTTATTAAAAAGCAATGTTTACTACAAACCAGATGAAATCTGTACACATATCACAAACACGTCTACCCTGGTTGACTGCTAGATGGCTTCTCTCCCGACTGTTGATGTTGCCAACCTACGTAATTTGTTCCCCCAAAACGTCTCGTCATACCTGGATTTTACTCTGGTGCTTTTTAGTGCGTCTCTCATTACTATTTTCTATCGCACTGCATTACTTTTACTATTTCACTTCCATGCCTGAGCTTTACCATGTCAATCCACGACCATCACCTATGTAACTTCTATAACAGTCACTCTGTTATACCAGAGACCAGGGGAATTTTTGTTACTAGAAGACTACGTGAAAAAAAAAAAAACCGGTCCTCACCGGATCTTGAACCCGAGACCCCCAGCACTCGAGGCGGACACCATACCTCGAGACGGTGAATATTGGAGCGAATGATGGGTAATGTGATCTTGGCCTTTTGGCTAAGATGATCACAGGACACACAGGGGCGTGCAGACCTAATGGGGTGTTTTTGGCCCCTGGGGGAACCGAGAGCCCTTATTAACTAAAAATAGACCAATGTGTCATTGTGATGACTGCCTCAGCTGGTGCCCATGGACGGATCAGGTGCATATAGGTCCGCTCTTATTCACTGTCGTCATGCAGGAGGAGATGTACTTTGATCTGGGACAGACTTTTTTTAAATGTTGCATATCCCTTACAGGACGTTGCAGTCAACACCAGCATTTTTTCAGCTGCTGTTGATGTACTAGGTAAGTTTTACTTTCAGTAGTTTGCCATTGCTTTCTGAACGAGCGGCTCCCATACCAACACGTTATAACACAACGCGACACGGTCTGCTGCACAAATCGGTAGCAGCTGAGTTTCGAACGCCTGGTAAGCGGCTCACGAACCGCGTTCGCAAGACTTTGGTCACGGAGACGTTTGATCTGGCACTGATTACCAAACGATTATTGGCCTTTATAAAAAGGCCGGACAAAAATTAGTATTAACTGTATGTAAAGTCAATATGCATTGAAAGATAACAAAATAAGTATGAGATGTAAAGGGAAAGTACAAAAATAGGTTATACAATTTTAGGCTTGTAAAATATAGCCATAATGTTTATACAATTTCTAAATATATCTCAAATTTCTTATAAAATTTCGATGGAGTTTAAGAGGATTTAAGAAGACACATATAAATTATATAAAACATTTGAAACAATTACTACAATTCTTTATATTACATAATCAATATATTACATTTCGTGTTATTTCCCTTGCAATAACTTATCTTGTTATGTCCCTTAGTTAGTTAGTTAGTCGACAGATCATCCTCATTGCACATCGAACCATTCAGTCCATAAGTGCTCGGATCCACTCCTCAGTAAATCCTGCAGCGTGTAGCGGCTAACGACACCAGTTCTGTGTTGGTTTATCAATCTTCTTTGGCTTCCTGCGTAGTGTTCTTGTTTGGCCACACCTCTTTTAACCGATTCAGCGCCGAGGGTTAATATATCGCCAAATATGACCTCCCATTTGGACAGAAGGAAAAAATATCGCCATACTAGGGTCATTGTGTTATTTGTTTTGTTTCACAGTATCTTCCGTGCTCAGTGAACGGAAATGTACATTATAATATTTGTTCATTTGATTGTCTACCATGTATGGTCCAAACTTACGTTTTGTTTGGCACTGAATCAGTTAATTTGCTGTTCTCGCAGTCTGACCATGGTTGTAGATTCGCAGTCATCACTTGGTTCTTGGTTCCACACGTTTCGACCACGAAGGACACAAAGGAGGAGTTCTAATACTTACACGAAATACAATACCTTGCAGTGAAGTACAAGCTGTGACTTCTGACAACCAAGCAGAATCAAGAGTTTGACAGCTGTTTTGACTTTTAGATATGGAATGAAAAGATATGGCAAATGCTGTCATGATTATAACTACCAAAGGATATTCTACGAAAAATTGGATCACAGGAGGCATATCACACGTTTTATTCATCATCATCATCATCATCATCATCATCATCATCCATCATCATCATCATCATCATCATCGCAGGAGCAAACACAGCAGGAAATGGCTACAGAAACTGAAGAGGAGTTGTCTGACTGGGATTTGGCACATCTGGAATAAACTCCATTCTAATATTCAGTGATTATAATAAATTATAATGTGCCACTTTATAACTATTTTGAAATGAATACCCGCAGTGCTTGTTTAATGCTTCCCCCCCCCCCCCCCCCCCCCCCTAACAAAAAAAAAAAATAAATTAATAAAGATTTGTTTACATTTATGCTTTTTTTTTGGGCTCGAGAGTAATTCTGATTGGGATTTCGGCGGATTTTTTTTTTTTTTTTTTTTGGGGTGCTTTCCAACAATTTTTTTGCTTTTTGGTGCTTTTTTGGGGTCGATTTTAGTGCTTTTTCATAAAAAGGAGATGGCAACACTGTATGTGTGCCGGTCGTTCAGAAACCAATGGCAAACTACTGAACGTAAACTTGCCCAGTAATTACGAACAGCTAAAAAAATGCTGGGGTTGACTGCTACGTCATGCAAAAGATATGCTACAACTTTTATATACAGTAGTTTTTAATATGTAACCCCCTTTAATTTGATATATAATACAACATGTCTGTTACTATATTAACAACTTTTAAGCCATAACTGTGACCCACCCCTACTTCCCATTTTCCGCCGTCCGTTTTTGTTTGGTCCAAATCTACTTTTTGTTTGGCACTGACTCTCTTAGCATCAGAGGAAAAATTTGAACAGACTCACATTTGTTGCCCTGGATTTATGCATTTTTGTGGCTACGAATTGGTACTCACTCACACAGCGGAAATTTACTGCTCTCACTTGGAGGTCGACGTGGCTGAAAGATTCAATGTTCCCCCACATAAAAGATATACACAAGATACGAGCATGCATCACCATACTGGACCTTCATTGGCCGATGAATGTCTATAGGTTTTACCCCTCCACTGATTAAAACAAGGATAACAGAACGCTACACCTCTTTGGTGCATGTCAAAAGTGAGGAGGTCATCTTTAAACTGTCATTTTGACGTCAATGTGTTCGTCCGCACCATGATGACTCGTGCTTAACACTCTTATTATCTTTAACAACAACATTGACACGTTACAAGACAATGGCATGGTTATTGTAATTCTTCTTCTTCTTCTGCGTTCATCCGGAGTTTTTTTTTTCTTTTTCGGACGTGATTGCGTTGTGCCTGTTTACAGCAGAGCTGCGTTCTTGCGCCGTTAGGCCGACACATCCGACTTCTGCGGGAATTTGTTGACCAGGTTAACCTTCCCGGGGGTTTCTTAGGACGTTTGACTCTCACTGTTGTGGTGTTATCCCCCATCCCAGCTGGCCCATACAGAACAGCCAAAGACATCCTGGTCAGCCCTCAAGGGAAGGCAGGGGCAGACCATGGGCATTCCCCGCCATCCAAGGAGGCTTCCATAGTTGCAGAGCCGACACACAGCGCTCTGGTACTGGGCTCACCCAAGGAATCGTCACGTCCTGCATATGGCTGCTTAGCCTCACTTCCATATATTGGGCCTTCCGTTCACCACAGGCTGTTCCTCCGGAAACCAGAAGAATGCAGTCTGCAGATGACATCCACACAGTGAGCTTTCGATTCGTACTTTCCACGTAATGGATTTGCTATTCAAGAAATATTCCATTTCGTGCCACTAGGACACATTTTCGACCTTTTATGAAGCCCACACATAGAGCTTTTGATTCTGACTTTCCACGTAATGGTTATTGTAATTTATATCAACCTTTCAAGGTTTTCATTTGAAGTCCCCTCATAGTTATAATAACCAGAGACATACCTCAATATTGAACCACACATATGACGGTGATAGAAGTCACAACGTACGTCAGGGAGCCTCGATAGCATAGTGGCTAGGTCCTCGCCTACCGTGCCTGTGGTCTTGGGTTCGATACGCAGCAGGGCGGTTTGGATTTTTTATAAATATTTATATTCCCAGACTCACCCAGCCTAAAACTGGTGCCAAGAAATGTCTTGAGAAGTAAGGCGGTCACAGTGATACGTACAATATCACACACTTAGTGTCGTTTGACCATATAAAAATATGAGTCTAGTACCGTATGCCCAGTGCCCTTTAAAGGTGTAAAAGTCACCTTTACTTTAGTTATTTACAAGAAATCAATTTGGGAACCAGTTGAGGCCACTGAAACAGCCTCATAAATAAACACACGTAGTATTATTTGGCGCTCACAGAAGGAGAAGACAGAAGTAGAGACTAGAGGACGCACTAGACAACATAAAATCTGAAAGCTAAAGTTACCGACCGGGATTCGAACCTGTCACCTCCAAATGGCGACGGCGCCTCGCTGCAGGAACAAATGTGCTTCGACGCATGACCAACTAGACACTCCAAAAAAAAGTGCCTTCATTAGTCATGTCTATCATACACATGAACCTACAACTATGGAATACGGACAGAATTCGTATCAAACCATTGAGATAGCACCATAGGTCTCATAATTTATATTAAACCAACATAGGTCAAATAACAAACACACAAACACATCGGACCGTAATGCTGTGTCCAGTATATTAAAACACATTTAAAGAAGAGACATTTTTGGTCGGTTCTAATGCAGCACACGTATTACACACAAGAAATCAGTTTGGGAACCAGTTGAGGCCACTGAAATAGCCACATAAATAAACACACGTAGTAATGTTTGGCGCTCACATTTAGTTACTTAGTCTAACGTACGTTCGCTGACGCAGATAACGCCATGTTTTATGTAGTCACTCCAAGAAGTGAAACCTTGTCGAACAGAGGATGTGACAGGGAGATGAGAGAGAGAGTAAATGATGGGAGTCTCTTTCTTATATAAAATGGCTGTGTTTTAGCCGAACCCTCCCAGAGACAGGGGCAGTTGTAGGATCGTACAGACTGTAATTCTTCATCTAGATTTATGCTGGAGTAACGTTTTAAAACAGTAGTGTGCTGAAGATGATGCGGTGATTGATAAGTAATGCGCTGAAGATGATGCGGTGATTGAGAGTAATGTGCTGAAGACCAGGCGGTGATTGATGAGTAATGTTTAGTTGACGGATCAACATCACGGAACACGGATATAATCCATAAGTGTTCCGTTCTCAATCAATCAATCAGTAATCAGGTGCCGTCTCCATAATGAAGGTTTTTAAAACAGCAGTGTGCTGAAGATGATGCGGTGATTGATAAGTAGTTTATTGAAGATGATGCGGTGATTGATGAGTAATGTGCTGAAGATGAGGCGGGGGGTGACTTGATGGAGTAGTTAGTTGCTATTTTTAAGTGTTAACATCACGGGGTGGGCAAAATAAA
>JACEFZ010010848.1:0-22452 GCA_014155875.1 Cepaea nemoralis | reverse complement strand
AAAAATTTGGCCTCAGGAAACAGTCCATTCTGTAAGCTCTTTGAATATGCGATGTCTGCCATGATACTACCCCATTCAAATGCTGATGCGGAAAGAGTTTTCAGTACTATGAATTATACAAATTAGTTTACATTAAACTAAGAAACAGGATGAAACTTGACCTCTTAAATGCTATCTTGACAATAAGATTTGGCCCGATGAGAGCAGGAAAATGCTGTTCAAATTATCAGCACCCAGATCGTGTATTAAAAGAAATTGGAACAGCTAAAGCATACCAGAGTCATTTTGAATCTGAAGCTTCAACTTCATCATCCAAACTAAGTGCATCTTGTGAGAGTGCATCATAAGTGAAGATGAGGACATGATTCTATAGGTAAGACACATCAATTTTTTTTTAATGTTGCATATCCGTTACAGGACGTTGCAGTCAACATCAGAATTTTTCAGCTGCTGTTGATGTACTAGGCAAGATTATGCTAAGTAGTTTGCGATTGCTTTCTGAGCGACCGGTTCACATACCCCTTAAATTATCAGCGCGCCTCGAACCGCTGCCGGTTCGGGTGCAGCTGCGTTACTCACGAGAATATACGAGATTACGGTGACAGCCGTAAACTCTTCGCCAGGGAGACCGGCAGTCACATCAATACATATGTAATTTCTTACTTTCTCAATCTGGATATTTTTCCTAGATACTTTCCAACGAAATCTAGATATTTATGGATGTTGTTTGAGCCATTTCTAGATGCTTTTGGTCAAAAAAACGTGGCAACCCTGATTACAGATTGCGTCAGTAATTCCTTCACCGCGAAACAGGCTTTATGTCGGGTAAAATGCTCCTTTTTTAAATTTACTTATAGGTCGGACATGCAACAATAGTGAACGTTTTAATATAGGGTCGGCAGACTTGTGTTAGTTGGAAGTACGGCAGCGTTACCCGGAAGCCTTTCAATGGTTAACTAAGTCCATAGTAGATACTAACGCTGGAGTGTGAAGTGAGTTTATTTCACATATTATAGTTCATGATATATGAGGTAGGGTTTCCAAATTCCTTACCTCTCCGCCTTTCATGGCCAGATAATTGCTAGAAAATTAAGTATTTTCCTTTATACGAGGCTGGGTCAACCCTAGAACTGTAATGGTCAGAAAGAAAGCTTGCTCCTGATGGGTGTTAAACCCGGGTTACTGTCCTGGCAGGCAAGCTATAGGGCCCGATAATGCTGGCAGGAGGCCGGGTATAATTTACTGCTTGTAGCAAGGAATAATTTAATATTGCGATGTCGGGAGCAACTCTGAATGGAGAATATCGTTTTGAACGACTTGGATGTATTCTAATAGCCTCGATTGGATACTATAGTGCAGTGGTTCTCAACCTCCCCCCTCCCTTTTTTTTTGCCCATGCACCCTTTCGCCATATGTCAGAATGTCATTCTCCACTTTCCAAAACCGTCAGCCGCGAAAGGTGCATTCAAGATTACATGCCTATAATACTGAAAATCCTTATTTTCTTCCATATTTGTACATAACCTGTACTTGCATAGATTAATTTTATAGTGTAGTTTTATATATTTAATGGGAAACGAATATGCTAAAGGATATTAAAACTTAAATAAAAGCATTTTTTAACAGAATACCAGAAAATTGTGATTCATCTAAACAAAACGCTCTATAGAACATAAGAATATTGTAAATTTGTAATTAACTTAATTCAAATGAAGATTGTAATCAATGAGGACACTGTGATTATTTTTCCTCAGCAGTTCTGAAATAAGCGGAGGAGTACTTGAATGGGCGAAACGGAGATTATTTTCAACGTCTAATCTATTACATCGTTTCGTTTTAATTTCCAACAGCGCTGAAAAGACTAACTTACAAAGAAATGATGACATAAATGGAAGCAATGCACGGATTGCTTTTTCAGCCACTTTTTGGTATAAATCACACAAAAAAGGCCAAAATTCCGTGATTGGTTTCTCATCAAACACATCTCTTGCTCCCGAGTCTGTTTTCAGCTCTAGAAATGCATCTTGGCAATCATAACAACTTTTTCAACAGATAATTTGAATGAGTTTCCCACCGAATCCAACTCATCATCACTAAATTCAGGAAAATATCGCTCAATTCATTTTCTAGTGTTGTCAAATGCTGCAAAATTTCATGTTGTTGCAAATTGCGGAAGTACTTGGTCTTTACTATCAACAACAAGAACGGATGACACTTCTCAAACATTGCAGCATTTTTCATATTGACCTTTCTTTTCCAATTTTCCATCCTGCTCATAAAAGCTTTCAAGGCATCCACATATTGTATGATATTTGTATTCCTTCCTTGCATCTGAAGATTGAGTTTATTCAGCTGCTCAAAAATATCAACTAAATAGGCAAGGCGCCTGATCCATTCCTCATCATCCAGCAAGTTAAAAAATTCCATCTTACCCTGAACTTCAAAAAAATAATTTAAGCTCGTCTCTCATCTCCTATACTCGCAAAGTTACATTTCTTCTTGACAGCCATCGAACATTTGTGAGGAAAAGAAGCAAATGGTGGCCTGCATCCATGTCAATGCATAACTGCTTGAAAAGCGTTGAGTGGAAAGCTCCTCCTTTGACAAAATTAACTATCTTGACGGTTTGGTCCAAAAAACCATCCCCAAAGATGCTGGAAGTGTTTTGGGGACCAGTCACTGATGATGGATCATGCAATGCGTGCCTACCACTTGTGCGGCACGTTTCTTCAACCGAACTTGAAATCCTGATTTGGTCCCCAGCATAGCCACACATAGTATCTCTTAAAATATTTTCTGATTCAAGGAAAGATGAAATCTTTTCCAAATTATCAGAGGCCTTGGTAATTGTTTCAAGAGGAGAACTAAAAAGAAACTCTTCTTTAAATGATCTTGAATGCACATACCTTGCAAACACCATCAACTAAGAACACGTTGCCACTTCAGTCGATTCATAAATTTGAATTGAATAGAACCCAAATGCTGCAGACTTGATCTCTTGCACAACTTGATCCTTCATGTCAATGGCTATATCGCTGATCCTCCTTAGAATAGTATAGTTTGATAGTGAAACCACTGCAAGTCTTTTCTCTGATCAATTTCCCAACACAATTTACACCATCTTGAGACAACAAGATTTGATAAAAGTTTTCCCCAATTGTATGTCTTTTTATTTCCTGCTTCGCTATCTCCAGTGCTACGACATATGAAGCCTCAGTAACCCTTTGGTTTGTTTATTGGAATGTCATTTTTAAATTCAGTTCCATCCATTTGACAGCATTCCCAAGACATTCAAAATAGGTTGTGTCCTTGTCCTTGTGTTGAGGGTGAACATTCAACAAATGTTGCTTCAACTTTGACAGTTTCATAGAATTATTTATACAACCTTTACCACAAATAACCATGTACTCCCCTACCAAGCCCTCATATGGTCACCAGTAGGGAAAAGAAAACGGGGAAGTCCAAGAGAGACCCTGCGAAGAACCATCATCAGAGAAGGCGCATTCAACTGGCAAGTGAACATCCAAGATCTACAAAAGGTAGAAGCGAACCGCCAGACATGGAGAGCCATGACTTCTGCCCTATGCGCCGACTTAGGCTCAAGAGGAAAGACTAACTAACTAACCACAAATAACATTTCTTCGTTGATGATGATAAATGTGAACATGCTGAATATATTAATTCACACACACACAACTGAAGGACTTGCGCTCACGCCAAAACGAAAATAAAACGCATGTCCCGCACGAGCCGGACGCTTGCGTTAGCGACATTCGAAATTTTGACGATGGCAAAATGGAAGTTCTCAACTGAGATAAGCTGTCTTTCCTGAATTTTTGGCTTCTTAACGTGATCAATACTCGTGGACACGTAAGAAATACATGTACAGCTCTCCTTAATTTGGGAAGCTACTCGTTCCTAAATGAATTCAGAACGCTAAAAGTCAGGATCGTCAGAAATAGATATTACAGTTGACGCAAAGAAATATTTTTAAAATGCAGAAATATGGGAGATAATGGTTCATATTAACACCACAGAAACTAGAGAAGCATAGCAGCCAATGTCTTACCGGTACTTGCGGACAACTAAAGAGAGATAACGTGTGTCCTTCCACGACAAGACTTCTTGACTGTATGTTTAAAGTTTAAACTGAATGAAACTCTCACACGAAATTCAAGAAAGGGGCACGATGGCTGCAGAGGGCGCTAGTAGAAAAGGAGGGAAGAGGCAAACTGTGAACTAATGAGGGCTAAAGTGGTGCAGGCATGCACATTTTGCATTGAGTCACGACACAATGTAAGTTCGAAACCTACAAAATACTAATAATAAAAACACATAAACTAGCGAAGAGAAAACCAAGTGTGACCTCTCAGTAGAGCGGATCAATGCACACCGCATTTTGTGTGGTCCTAAAGCCAGTTTGAGTCTACCAGTCTGTATTATTAAACCCCCCCCCCCCCCGCCCCTCTAAAAAAAACCTTTGTGGTGGGGAAATACCCACCTGGTTGAGATCCACTGCTATAGAGGATGCAATTTTAAAGAAAGGGTGAGGACACTGATACGGTATTGATTGCAGACAATGAGCAGGATCTGCAACAATTAGTAGATGCGGTTGTTGCACACAGTGAACAATTAGAGTTAGAATTAACTTGTAAAAATACACAGGAAGAACGAAATACCACAATGTAATATACTAGTAAATAGGAATACTCTTCAACAAGTGAATCGGTACAGTTATCTCGGAACAGTCATAACATCTGATGGGAGATGCCTTGAAGATATTAGAACAAGAATCGCTATGGCGAAAGTAAACTTTAGCGAGATTAAAAATATACTGACCAATAAAGAGATGTCAATAGAAACGAGAAAAAGAGTGTTGTCGTGCTACATAGAGCCTGTTCTTTTGTAAGGATGTGAAACTTGGACAATGAGCCGTCAAGCTGAAAAACATCTGATGGCTGCAGAAATGTGGTTTCTGAGGAGAATGCAAAGAATACCATGGACAGAAAAAAAAACGAAAAAAAAAAAAACCAATGACCAAGTACTACAGGAGGCAAATGAAAATCGTAAATTGATTAGAAAAATTAGACGTAGACAGTCAAAATTGTTTGGACATGTTAAGAGAAGAAATGAATTGGGGAACTTCGTGACAACTGGCAAGATCGAATGGAACAGACCAAGGGGAAGACCGAGAATTAAATACCTGGATGGCTTGGCCACATGGCATGGTCGAGGCAGGAACACTGAGCTGATCTACGACTTTGGTGATCTAGTGAAATGGCGAGTCATGACATCCCACGCTTTTCGGCATGGCAACATGATTGATTGAGGACATTTTTAAAGTTAGTGGCATGGCCTTTACAGGATGGTTCAGTCAGCCCTGGTGTTTTCTTTTTTCCGACGCTCATATTATTATGAAAATCAACACAAATCGTCTGCTTCCAAATCGCTCGAGGCTGAATTCGAACCTGGTATGTCAGGATTGTGAAACTGCGTTAAATTCCCCTAAGCCATAGACGCAGCTTGAGAAAATAGTTACCAATATAATATAACCGTTAGGAATCAAGTAATGTGACATAAACAGAGTTTCAGTGTGTGCTAAACAAGACAGCCAGATATAACTTGACAACCACATGATATGGCTGGTAAGTAAAAGTAAAGACCCTTTTATACGCTTTTACGCTATATAGTGCTAAACCCATATTTGTATGGTCCTATCGGCGTTCGCTGGGTGATGTGGTCAGTATCACGCCAACCGTCATTACTTTCCAAGACAGTTCCAGGTACCCAGGTCTAAGCTGAGTGGACCTGTGAGCCCAGGTCAGTTTTCAGAATCCGCCTCAATGCTGATTCGAAATCATGACTTTCTAGCACTCAGGGGAGCGTCTAGCCACCACACTACCGCAAACACCTATATTATTTCCGTTCTATTATAAACTGCTGAGCCTGAAAGGAAGTATTGCAAGTCAACGTTTCCCACGTAAAGAACTTCTCACAATAATACTAAACCTGCCCGCAACAATGGGAATGGAAACTCGCTCAACATATATTACGTGTTTCACTCATTACATCCCGAAGAAGGACATCCTGTTGATCTGTGGTAAAATGGGACCACCTCATTTTGTAGGCCTGAACACAAGGAGCGTTAGGTGGCAGTCTTTTCCTCTTTTGGAGGATGACGAACGCAGGCGCCGAACACTTATCTAGCCTCACTCATGACATTATCCGCGTAGCTCCCTATCAACTATATTAACGCGCCCGCGCATACATATGTACCCGATAGCTAATTTTCCATTGACCTAGTCATGTTTCTAAGTTGTATAGAAGTACCATAGGTGAGTCACACTGAGGTAATCTAACTAGATGCTGGCTGCATGAATAAACTCGGGTGATTACCTACAATACGTAATCCTCATAATCCTTTATTAAATTAATAAATAGTGACTTCAAGTTAAATTATCATATCTCCGCCTTAACATGTCACGGGAACCTCTTTGATATCATACATCTAGAATAATCATTTCATCAATCAGTCTCTAGTTACGGTATAGTTCGCTTGGTTTGGAATTGTGTTTGGTTATTGAATACACATTTCACATAAACTGTGCATATGGAAACCATTAAAGCATCGAGTGTGAACCGATTTCTAGCGACTAACTTATTTAACAAAAGAAAAAGCAGCGGCTGCAGGAGGATATAACAATATGAATTGCAAACAATTAGGTATATTTAGCTCCTGCAATTCATAACTTATTTAAACTCCTCTGGAGTAAATTCGTTAAGGATAACATGTTATTAAAAGATGTTATAACAGTAGAATGAGTATTTGATAACATTAGCTTGTATCTGTTAGAAAGAATTTTTCTCACAAGCTGTCTGGAGTATTAATTTTTTTTTCTCAAAAGCGTCTAGTAGAAAGTGTGTGAAGTACGCTTGTTGCTTGTCATTTTGGAGCCGATGGTTCAAATTCAGGTATGTCTGTAGCTTTCAGTTGGCCTCGTATGTAATTAATACTTGTTTATGTTTGTTTTTAGAGACGCGATACCCCAGTGGCTTTCACAATTACCTGCCGTTCCGGTAGTCTTGTGTTTGGATCCACCCCAGACGAAGATTTTAAATTAACCTAGGCTCCCTCCCTGGTTGAAACCATGAAATGTTCTAGGACAGTGGTTCTCAACCTTTGTTGGCCCATGCACCCCTTCACCATATGTTCAGAATGTCGTTCCCCCCTTTCGTATTTCCTCCCTATAACCCCCCCCCCCCTACCCCCTACCCCCGTCCCTATACAGTATACGTAAAAATTGAAGCTAAATTTATAACGCATACTACAACAAGTCTAGACGTCTACGTAAAACGTGGTTTGCCGGTCAACTTACATTATAATACGAATTTCAGAAGGGCGATCATTAAGTAATAGGATTTTTATTATAAAGTGCATCGACTAGTATGGACATTGGAAAATATAATCTCAGGACACAGGCTGGCTCTTAAGCAATACCAAATGTAAGGGTCGTAAGAATCGAGCAGTACGCGCATGCACAATAGCAATTACAAAGTGGTTGCCTGTCGGATGTACAGATTGATGGCTCAATCCCAAAGAGAGAAAGGATGCTAAATTCCTTTTTCCCATTGTGATCCTGCCCGTTTAATTATGTTAACCTTTAATGGCTCAGTTGCTTGAGTCCATAAATAGAGTTTCAGAGAACCAAAGAGTACCTCTAGGAAAAACAATTACAAGTATTTCCCCTGTTATACCGAAAATCCCCTTTCGGTGGTTCCTTGCCTCTCCTCTCTCAGTTAACCTAATTCTATCTATGGTAATTTTGATTAAAGTAATTGACTATGACAAGTAAAATAAAAATACACTCATGAAAGGAAATGACTTCCATTTTTTTTCTCATCATTTATTAACTATATATATTGAGTAAAGAACAGCAATACATCAAATACATACATGAAAAATCAGAAATCAACTGTATCAAGATTTTAACCATTTATTCAACTGTGACCCCTTTTCCACTAATATGATTAATACTATGGGTAAATTTGCAGCTAATTATCCTACAGATCCTCTGTGCTGGAAAATCTGAAACAGAAAAATTGGTCTGCCCTGCCTTATCTTGAATTGTGGGATATGGGTTCCTGCTCCAAGCAGTAGCTGTAATTATGTGTATCTTGTAAGCTGCAGAGTGTTGTCTTCCAGGCTTGTAGAATCGTATAATTTTTGTTGGCTCAGGGTCCTATTTTAATGGACTAATAACTGTGAATACATGTCCTTTTGCATAGGGACTAGTTCAGGTGAATAGCTGTCTGCACTACTCTATCAAGGACATTGGTCAACAAGGTGCTCACCCAACAAGTGCTGCATTCAACAAGGTGTTGCATTCAAACTAGTCAGGTCTGGATCTAGTGGTACCAAGCCACTATCTGAAAGTTCAGCAATCAACATAATCTAATCATACCATCAATATGACATTAGAAATGCAATGCTTTAAGTAACCAACAAGTTAAATTTAAAAAAAATGAAACTTATTCTTAAAGAAAGTAAACATAGGAGAAAGATAGTCTTGGTGTTCTCAAGTAGTTATCACCAACATAATTGTTTGCTCTCCATCCAATCTTCCACTATCAAGTGTTTAAGTCTAAACTAGCAGATGTGCAGTTTCATCTTCACCTATGCCTGTCCTTCAGGTCTACAGTTCAAGTAATACCTTGATTGATTTGGAATTTGACAATTATGTTGACCATTCTACTTCTGTACCTAGTTTTGTTCTCTGCATCTTTTTCCATTAAAAGAAAAAAGGTTCTCATACATTGATGGTTTTTAAAAATCATTCCCCATTGCCTGAGTATTTGCTTATAAACAGTATAAGTACATCATGATATTTTGGAACAGTATTCAGGTGAATCCTTTTCTAATTAAAAGTTTCAAGGCGAGTATATTCCCTCCTCTTCACCGTGTCTATACTAAGATTGTACTTCATTTATCATCATCATCATGCTCATTATAATCATTATAATCATCATCATTATCATTATATCATTATCATCATCATCATCATTATCATTATATCATTATCATCATCATCATATCATTATTATCATCATCATTATATTATCATAATCATCATTATATCTTTAACATCATCATCATTATCATTACATTCATCAGGACACTAGCCCATATGTTGTAACATGAGTGATCAATAATAAAAATGGGTTTTGCTTAAGATACAAAACCATATGTTTGCAGCACGCGTGATGTGTAATATGGATTATGTCGTGCTTCGGGCACAAAACCGGATGAAGGTTCAAAAAATTATATTATACAATGTGGTGTCATGCGTCGGTGTGCACTAAATGATTAATTAGTGCTTGGGTTATGCCGAACATATTCTCTGCTGACAGACAGGACATTACACATAAAAGTTGCCTTCTATCATGAGATTGATTGTTAGCTTATACCCTTCTCAACATTCACTCATTCTCAGACCTAATATTCATATGCCTGGATGATCATTCCACTCAGTCTTCAGACACATTCGTATCTGTATGGATGACAATCAAACATATGTGTGTGCTTTACACAGAATACATGCACAGATTCAACCACTATGACATTAAAATGAAATCTCTTCATTATACCATCCTTCATCAGAAATTATAATATTTTCCTGGATGATATTTAGTCATTTCTACTGATGTGTTCTTTTCAAATGATATATTCAAGCTTGTATTGAATACGGAGTTGGTTCCACAGGAGCAAAAGCCTTTGCCCCGCTGGAATTACAAACGAGCAGATTGGGACAGATTTGCCATACTAACAGACAAATATTGTGAAAACATAAATACACGATATGGCAACATAAAGCAAATGGTGGAAAGTCTAAACAGAACGATAATACAGGCAGCCACTGAGTCCATTCCAAGAGGAGCGAGGAAAAATTACAAACCATTATGGCTGCAATGGACACAGAGCAGAGAATGCTCTTCACACTATACCAGCACTTGATCCTCTCAGTGATTGATTATGGACTAGGACTGCTCACTGTCTCAAAGAGTCAGCTGGTGAAATTAGAGCTGACATACGCATACATATGTACCTAAATTCTGGCTAGTGCCATTTCTTATCATTATGTCCACCCAAGAAAAAAAAATTTTGTTCTGGAGATTTTACAGCAGATTTCAGAGTTTGTTTATATGCGGTATATAATTTACGGGTCTGAGATGAAATTCATAGTTTTAAATGTATTACAGCGTAGCCAGACAATCAGCGCTCAGTGTTGAATATTGTACGTTTTTTTCACGGGATTGGCCTTCTGCCAACTCCCCGCGTTGTTTAAACTAGGACTGTTCACTCAGAGGTGTCTCAAAATGTGGGTTTTTTCATGAAACCTGATTTGTTTTGTTTTTTTTTAAATCTTACCACTTATCGCTAACATTGAAATGTGTGAATATTTTTCAATGGGATTGAATGCGAAATTATACACTTCAAAGAATCGCTATGAAGTTGTACACATATTTTTGTCAAGGAGATGATCGCAGGAAACTGTTTTATACTATTACAAATTCTGAAAAAAAGAACAATGCATGCATTGGGTTTGAGTAAACGGGCATTTCGTCGATGGGTGCAAGAATCTGGAATTAAACCACCACGCAATAACCAAACGGTAGGTAGAAAGATTATTGTAGACAGCTTTGACAAAGATGTCATAAGGCGAGCTATTATAAAAATGCTTTAAAATGTCGCTTGATATACGACAGGGTCGACTTCATTGCACCGGGTTCTATCTCATATGGCTCGCAGCGCGGAAAGCATCACACAAAGCACGAACTCCGCAGCTCTAGCGACGACCCACAGAAGTCTCCGAAAAATTTAAATCGTGAATCGAAGGATGCGACCCGGAATCGAACCCACGGCCTTTGGAGCCCGAGTCAAAAGGCTTGACCACTTCGCCACTGAGACTCCAAAAATTATAAACATTTTGAATTTTATATCCAGGATTATCCAGTATTATAAAAATGCTGGATGCCAAAGAAACAGTGACTGTAAGAAAACTTAGGGGTTGGTTCAGAAAGAACAATAACATAGAGCTATCCAAAACAACTTTGTGGAAAATTATAAGGACATTATCTTCACTATTTGAAAGTACAACGGCGGTAGATATAATCTTTGCGAGCAACCGCATTTAGGAGCCATGAGAAGCAGAAACCTACGTGAAATAACGGAAATGCGCAAAGAAAATTATGGCATAGTGTGTTTGGATGAAATGTAGATCAATGCGCACCACACAAGTGTTAAGGAATGGCAATCAGTGGATGGACAGATAAAGCGATATGCGCCCAGTAGTATAGGACAACTTTTGGTCTTAGCCCATGCTGGTAATACGCATAATGGCTTACAACATAATGCTGGGCTCGTGTTCGTATCAAAGCATACAGACAATAGGGATTATCATAATAAGATGAATGGTAATGTATTTAGAGATTGGCTCAAGAATACTGTGCTTCCATCTCTAGATAGACCGTCGTGTCCAATTATGGACAATGCATGATATCAATGTTGTTGCCCAAGAAGACAAAATACCTACAGCATCGAGCACAAAGGGAGCAATAAAGATAGGATTCCGAATGGAAAACATACCATTTCCAGAATCGTATTTCTAGCTAGAATTGTTGTCCCTTGTAAAATAGACGCCAAAAAGCAAGAAATATCAAATCGACAAGTTGAAAGAAGAGCATCGTCATGGGTGCTTGAGACTTTCGCCGTACCATTCTCATTTTAACCCTATAGAACTTATGTGGGCTAAAATTAAAGGACAGGTGGCAGCTGACAATACTATATTCAAATTGTCTGACGTCAGGATACTAATCCAGTCCGCGCTATTAAATATTGATAAAAGTTACAGGAAAAATGTGAGGACCATGTGTTGAAAGAGGAAGAGGATTATTGGAGAAAGGATGGATTGCATTTTATGCAACCGAGAGCAGTCATCAACCTACTGAAATGATTTAGGTCTGAGCAGATCGCAGTCCTTAATCCACGTGCGCACCAACTGGGATATTTAGCTACAAATATTCAGAAGAATTGCAGGCCCTCAACATTACAGCCTCAGCATAATGTCAATGACAACAGATTGTATTACACAGTGATGAATTTTCAATTCCGCAAGCCCTCAGCGGTGACAAACAACTGAATTGAAAACACACACACACACACACACACACACCCACACACACACACACACACACACACACACACACACACACACACACACACACACACACACACACACACACACACTAAACGAATTGAATACCAACAGAAGAGTAATATTGCGGTGGAAACTGACATATTGTGGCATAACAAGAAACGTGAGAGCAAACACGTTGTCAAATTAGGGGACAACACACGTGCATACGAATCAATCTATAAACTTCAATGAAAAGAGGACCAACATCTTGGTCATTAAGAAGAAAGCCCACTACATAGACACTGACGACTATTTTCATAGTGCAAAACAGGTAATCATGTTCCGTCTCTGACCGGTAAACAGCAGAGTAGACAATCTTTCACGAAGACTCAAAGCGGGTCTGCCACCCATGTGTACGTGTGAACAAACTACACAGACAGCTGAACAGATTCTTAAAAATGGAAACCATGATGACTAAATTGCGGTATCATTTCTGGTCACTCCATACGCACATTAACGCACAGCTTTTTGGAAGCTTTCACGAACTCAATATAAAAAGCTAACACGAATACTTGTGTACACATTATTAACCAGCAGCTGAAGAAACAAGAAGGAAATGAAAAATAAGGTAAGAAATATATTCCTTCTACTTTCCTGTCAATTTACAAATTATTTACCCCGTGCCTCTGTAAATTCTCTGTCTTTACTAATATTACACATTGCACCCCTCTCGGGATTCTCCGTGGTGAAGTGGTCAAGCCGTCTGACTCGGGCTCCGAAGGTTGTATGTTCGATTCCGGGCCGCGTCCTTCATTTCACGAGTGCATTTTTTCGGAGACTCTCGAGGGTCGTCGCTGGAGGTACGGAGTTCGCACTTTGTGCGACGCTTTCCGCGCTGCGGAAAGAAACTGAGCCATATGGGATAAACACCCGGTGCAATGCAGCTGACCCTGTCGATTTTAAGCTACTTCTGTCATTGCACCCACTCCCATACGAATCCGGATACGCCTTGTGTGTCATCTGAATTGGCGGGGCTTTCATTACTGTAAACATAAATTTGATAGCGAGAAATCACTAGTTTTTCAGCAAACCATCAAAGAAATGTCACCGCTTTCGATGATTTAAGTTGTTTTTGGACCTATCAAAGACATATTCCTTGGGTGGGGGTAAATATAGGACGGCTGGAAAAATTTCATAACAATGCAACATACAGTTTTCAAAATAATTGATCGGGAATGAAGGCATTCTTTTCGGGACATACTATAAGCCCGTCATTATACGGCTGCGCATACAGTGGCTACACTTTATTTTTTTTTTTTGCATATCCCTTACAGGATGTTGCAGTCAACACCAACATTTTTCAGTTGAAGTTGTTCTTGGCAAGATTACGCTCAGTAGTTTGCATTACTTTCTGAGCGACCGGCTCACATACCCCGTAAGTAACCAACGCGACGCAATCCGCTGCCGAATCTCGCGCAGCAGTGGTCCTCACGTGGATATACGAGATAACAAAGAAGGTCGTTAACACCTTCGCCAGGGAGCCCTGGCTACACATCGTGCTCTGAAATATAAGGTCTTGAAGCATACAGCATACAGTTCAGACTGCGCCACATTATTTTCATTTAGTTGGACTTTTGAAAGAACACTAGAGGTCAGAGGTTTGCAGACGACAATGAGGTAATTCAGGCGGAGCAAAATTGATTTAAGGCCACACCCAAAAGCCTTTCTGAATAGAAGACATCAACAAGCTAATAGACAGGTTGACCAAGTGTGTTGCCAGACTCGGGAGCAATAACAGTCATTTATTTTCTGTCATTTACTGCCAATAAAGTACCTAGCGCTGTATGGCAGGGGGTCTAGAGCCTGAGGTCTGGCTAGTGCAGTCGCCGAGAACTGTGCAAGTCAGAGTTTTCTTTTTGCCCCGACAGAAGAAAAAAACTTCCACACTTTACCCAGGATTCGTACCCGGGTCTCCCGATGGAAAATCCGGCATTCTAGCCACTCGGCCACTCGCTTCCCTATGGGGAGCATTAACACACACATACTTTCAGGTTCGCACTAATGTAAAACAGCCATCCATCATGTGCCATTCCGACAAGCGTGGGCGGTCATGTTCTGCCATCTCACTCGATCACCAGAGTCTTGGATCAGCTCCGTGTTCCTGCCTCGACCATGCCACGTGGCCAGGCCATCCAGGCATTTACTTAAACTTCCTTTTGTGCGTGCGTAAGTGTGTGCGTGCGTGCGTGCACGTATGTGTGTGTGTGTGTCCGCGTGTTCGCGTGTGTGTGTATTGTTTGGCCCTCATAGAAGCAGAAGAAAGAAGTAGAGTCTAAAGGACACGACAGACAACACCAACATTAAAAGCTACAGTTACCGACAGGTCGGAAGCTTTTAATTTGTATGTTGTCTTGTGTGTCCTCTAGTCTCTATTTCTTTCTTCTATTTCTATGAGCGCCAGACATTACATATGTGTTTATTATCTGTCTTAGTGGCCTCAAATGGTTCCCCATATGATATTGTTCTCTCTCTCTCTCTCTCTCTCTCTCTCTCTCTCTCTCTCTCTCTCTCTCTCTCTCTCTCGTTCGCTCCGTATGTGTGAGGGAGTTATGTGTGAGTGTGTATGTGTGTGTAAGCGTGTGTGTGTGTGAATAAAATCAATATGGTGATGAATATGAAAACCAGAAGACACTAAAATATGTATGCCCCAAACAACTGTTACTTTATAATGATAATTGTCTGATCATATTCGGTGTTAGTTCAGAACTTTCTTGGCTCACTCAAGGCATTGTGCGGAAAATCGCTTGCAAACCACACGTCCTTTAATCTCTTTGGAAGTAAGATTGCATACTTTCCTTTCTTGAACAAGGGTGAAAATCATTTCTTCTCGTCTACTAGATGAACACGATAATAGACCTATATCTCTCGAATATAGTATAATGGACCTTATCATGAGAAACTTGCTAGGGAGTGTAAGGGGAAGAGGTTGGTGTAACGACTGGCTGGTGTGTAAGCAGTTAGACTTTAACATGGTATGTAAACAAGATAGAAGACCATCTCTAACTCCACAAGACCTAATGGTAATCACAATGAAGGTGTTTTGCTTATCCCTCAATGATCTTAGACCATTTAATTAGGCGCCTAGCTTTCTTATATCAGACAAAATAGTCAGAGGGCCCATAAATGAAGCAAATTACCGTAACACTGTAACCCAGTATGCATATCGTAAGAGGCGATTAAGGAGAGTTGGTATTATACTGGGAACCTCATCTCGTAGAAAACCGCAGCAACACAACCCAACCAATTATTTCTTTCTTTAATTGTATGTCCTTTACATGACCCTAGCGTTGTTGGCTGTCTGTGATTTCTTGGCAAGTTTACGTTCAGTAGTTTGCCATTGCTTTATGAATTACCGGCACTGATACCTGTTTGTGGGAACCAATGAAAGGCAGTTTGCTGCCAAATCACCAGCAGCTGAGTTTCGAACGCGGAATGCGGGATTACGAATTGCATTCATAACTCTTTCGCACAGAGCAGGGCCAACCAATTATAACAACCCTCTACAAGGTCTGGTGTGATCCGATGCTCTATTTAGGAGCTAGAAGACGGAAGAAGACAAAAGAAAATACAAAAGACTGTGTGTGTCCAGCCCGCGTTAAAGAGATCTCTAAGCAATTAGAAACTGAATATAGTAGACCGAATGGAGAAACAACCGGTTCCTGGCCTAGAGGTTAGCAACTTTTCTCCGTAATCTCGTATACTCTCGCAAGTAACGTGACGACGGTGAGAATCAGCAGTGGTTCGAATCGCGTCGGTAACTTACGGGGTATGTGAGCAGGCCGCTCAGAAAGCAATGGCAAACATCTGAGCGTAATCTTTCCAAGAAATCAACAATCAGCTAAAAGATGCTGATGTTGACAGCGATGTCCTGTAAAGGATATGCAAATATTATTTTTTTTTTTATTGGAGAAACAAGAATGAGAGAGCAATTGAAACGGAGATACGGCGAGAAAGTAATAAGAAATAACGAACGAGAAAGAGAGAGGGCGAAAAAAAAAGAAAGGGAATGCGAGAGAGGCAAACAGAGAGATGGGTAGAGAGAGAACAAAAGAACGTCAGAGATAGAAAGAAACAGAGAGTGAGAGAAAGCGAGAGAGAAACAAAGATAGAATTAATGAATAAGAGGTGGTAGTGAGCGAGCGAGAGTGAGAAAGAGAGAAAGAGAGAAAGATGAAAGAGAGAGAGAGAGAGAGAGAGAGAGAGAGATGAGAGAGAGAAAAGAGAGAGAGAGAGCGAGAGAGAGAGAGAGCGAGAGAGAGAGAGAGAGAGAGAGAGAGAGAGAGAGAGAGAGAGAGAGAGAGAGAGAGCCAGCCATGCGGCAAATATTAGAAATGTCTTAAGGCCAGCGGGTTGATTTTTATCTTTCCCACACGTGACCCATTCTTTATCAACAGCACACGTGACGCGGCTTTTGCAAAACCGCCTTAATACCATAATCAAACACTTAACTCGCGAGACGCAAGTATGCTTGACCACTCCATCAAAGCAGACGGGCAGGTGAATGAAGGGTGAGGGTTAGTGTGTAAGCATGTGACTTTTGCTAACAAAAGATGTCGGGTAGTGAAGCCATGTCAAGGTTAAGCAAGAAGTGTGTCAATGTCTGGGGACGTTCTCCCATGCCTGCCTACAGGATGACGAAAGATCTGTTGTGGACGCGGCCACATGCTAGCTAAAGTAACTTTATGCTTCAATAGCAGCGAAGAACGAGCAATATGCTTAGGGCTAAACACGTCGGGGATTGTGTTTCTTTTTCTGTGTAGTTGAAGAGAGAGAGAGAGAGAGAGAGAGAGAGAGAGAGAGAGAGAGAGAGAGAGAGAGAGTGAGGGGGAGAGAGAGAGAGAGAGAGAGAGAGAGAGAGAGAGAGAGAGAGAGAAAGAGAGAAATCTCACTGGTCTCCCTGGCCAAGTTGTTAACGACGTTATTCATAATCCCGTATATTGACGCAGGGAAAACAGTTGATATTCGGCAGCTGATAGCGCCACGCTGGTAACTTACGGGGGTATGTGGGCCAGTCGTTCAGAAATCAATGGCAAACTACTGAACATAAAACTTGCCTAGTACATCAACAGCAGCTGAAAAATGCTGGTGTTGACTGCAACGTCCTGTAAGGGATATGCAACATTTTTTTTTTAATTGTTCAAGAGTAGAGCGTTCATACAGGGTTGGTAATATCGAAGCCAGTGATTCTTAAACTCCTCTGTGTAAGGTACCCTTCTTAACAGAAGTCATAATGCGACCGTACCGCACCTCCGCCAATATTTATTTTGGATTACTTGTATCTTGAATTACATTATTTTGAAGGTGCTTTTCATTTAATATTCATATAATATTGAACATTATTTATTATGTTTACATGAGTATACATGTGTTTACCTGGATCATTTTTCATTTTGAGTTCTACAAATTTGAAAGCAATAATAATTTAAAACTACATTATTTTCATAACACATTGGTTATATGTAGGGCTGCTGAAGTTAGCCGTTAATTAATAGATTAATCGTTAATTTTTATTAACGATTATTTTTTGTTTTTAACGATTAAACGAAGACTTTTCTCCCCTTCACTTATACAAATGAACCGGGAGTCTAAAAGTAACAACATGGCAGCGAAGAAATATAAACAAATGTCCGGACGATTACATGAACATTTTGGTTTTAAAGTATTGACTGATGGAAATATTGAAAATGCTGAAAAGGTTTATTGCGTTCATTGTGATAAATCGTTTGCCTACCATGGTTACCTCGCTTACTTACCACCTTCAAAACAAACATCCACTAGAGCAGTGGTTCTCAACCTTTTTTGGCCCGTGCCCCTCTTCACCATATTTTCAGACCGTCATCCCCCCCCCCCCTTTCGTATTTTCTACCTAAAAATTCCGCCCCGCCCCCTACACAGTATACGTAATAATGGAAGCTAAATTTAATAGCACATACTAAAACAAGTCTAGACGTCCACATAAAACGTGATTTGTGGGTCTACTTACTTTAGAAAATGAATTCTAGAAGGATGAGACGTACAGAACCGTAAAGTATGAAGGGAAAAACAATATCAAGTAATCGGTTCTTGTATTAACGCGATCTTGAAATAATCTTAATCCCCCCCCCCCCCCGGAAACCCTAAGGCGGGGCGGGGGGATCCCCCACCGGTTGAGAACCACTGCACTAGAGTATCAGAAACTTAAGCCGAGACGGTCTATTGCATCATCGTCACTTGCTTCGAAGCAGGCTACTTTGAGTCACTTTTGTCGTTCGGCTGATCGTCCAGTGAGTGCTGCATTACAACATGATATTCAAGTATCACTTGCAAACTGGATTGCTAGTAGTGGCAGACCAATATCAATAGTAGATGACGATGGCCTTCAACAAGTATTACGCACATCATTGCAAAATGCTGAATATAAGCTACCTTCCCGCCGCACTATTGACAAACTGTTGACTGCTAAGTATAACAGCATGATTTAAAATGTTAAAGAATCTGTGAAAAACGCAAAGGGAAGTGCGTTAACGTCTTGATTTTTTGGACATCTCTTGGTAACGAAAGCTACTGTGCAATTACCGGCCATTGGATTGCCGATAACTGGAAATTGAAAAATGTTGTTCTTGAATACGTGCATGTTGTTGAACATCATTATTCTGGCAGTGTTACCGAGTTATACAAACAGTTTGCAATAGACTGGGAAATAACGAAAAGAATACAGGCTCTAGTTACTGGCAATGCAAGAAATATGGTTTCAGCTGTTGATAAAACCGGTTTTGCACGTATTCCTTGTTTGGCTCATAGCTTACAACTGAGCATATTACATGGATTTAAAGCCGCTGATACCGAAACATTGTTTGGGAAATGTCGACAAAACACAACCGAGCTGCAAAATTGTACTGGGTCACCATTGTGTAAGCTGCAGCAAGATGTACCAACAAGATGAAACAGTATGTTTATTATGCTACAGAGTCTTCTGCAGGCCAGATAAGCATTAACTGTCCACATGTCTGATGAAAAGAAGCACTACAAATGTCCAAAACTGTCAGATTCGGATTGGGAGAAGATTTCGAAATATGTCAAAGTTTTGGACTTACTCTGTCAGACCACGGTCCTGCTTGGTGGTGAAGATTTTGTTTCATGTATCTGTGTATTGCCATTGCTATCATCGTTGACAAAGCATATGACTGTACGCGATGATGATCCGGGTTGCATGGCTAAATTTGAGTATTAATGACTTCAGTGAACGTGTAGCTAACATGACAAGTATTGAACTACTACAGATTGCAACAGTACTTGATCCACGCTACAAATACCTGAAGTGTTTGTCTAAAGATGCAAAAGAACGAACTTGGTCACGTATTGAACAACAAATAGCAGCTGATGTTCATGATGAACAGATGGAGACTGCTGCAACGAATGATACTGACATTGACAATGAAACAATATGTGAACCAAATGAAAAGCGTATTAAGCTAATGGGGTCTGACTCAGAAAGAAGATCATGTCGACAGCTCTTCTGATGAATTGCTACGTTATACAACGGAAAAGAAAGTTACTGAATCTGTTGACCCTCTACAATTGTGGAAACTTAATGGACATCGATATCCAAAATTGTCATTCCTTGCAAAGGCCATTCTGTGAATACCGACTACCTCAGTTCCATGTGAACGATTGTTCAGCTCTGCTGGTTCAATTAATCAATCATGTGCCATGCCGGAAAGCATGGGCGGTCATGATTCGCCATTTCACTCGATCACCAGAGTCGTGGATCAGCTCAGTGTTCCTGTCTCGTCCATGCCATGTGGCCAAGCCATCCAGGTATTTTCCTCTCGGTCTTCCTCTTGGTCTGTTCCCTTCGATCTTGCCAGCTGTCACTAAGTTCTCCAGTCCATTTCTTCTCATAACATGTCCAAAAAATTTTGACTGTCTACGTTTAATTTCTCTAATCAATCTACGATTTTCATTTGTCTCTTGTAGTACTTGGTCATTGGTTTTTCTATCTGTCCATGGTATTCTTTGCATTTTCCTCAGAAACCACATTTCTGCAGCCATCAGATGTTTTTCAGCTTGACTGCACATTGTCCAAGTTTCACATCCATACAAAAGAACAGGCTCTATGTATCCCCTCAACACTCTTTTTCTCGTTTCAATTGACATCATTTTATTGGTCAGAATGTTTTTCATCTTGCTAAAGGCTACTTTCGCAATGGCGATTCTTGTTCTAATCTCTTCAAGGCATCTGCCATCAGATGTTATGACTGTTCCGAGATAATTGAACCGATTCACTTGTTGAAGAATATTCCCATTTACTTGTATATTACATTGTGGTACTTCGTTCTTCCTAGTGACGACCATAACCTGTGTCTTCCTACAATTTAATTCCAACCCCAGCTGCTCACTGTGTACAACCACAGCGTCTACTAATTGTTGCAGATCCTGTGCATTGTCTGCAATCAATACTGTATCATCTGCATATCTAATGTTATTTATGTTTCGTCCTCCAATGCTGATTCCATTTAGGTCTTCTACATTTCTGAAAATATTTTCACTGTATAGGGAAAAAAGATCTGGAGACATTACACATCCCTGCCTAACACCTCTCTTAATAGGTTGGTATTGTCCTACTTCATTATCAATCCTTATGGCAGCTTGTTGTTTCCAATATATGTTTTTTATAAGTCTATGTTCTTTCTATGGTATTTCAAGAGACGGAATGGCTAAAAAACTCTGGCCACATACAAATAGATAATATGACCATTAAAAGAACGGAAACATACAAATACCTGGGTACAATCTTCAACTGCTCCAACATCATAAGGGAAGAAATACAAACTAGAATCAACTCTGGAAATAAGATATACTATGCACTACAACATCTACTAAAATCAAAGGCGCTATCTCGTAACACCAAAATCACAATATACAAAACACTGATCAGACCAGTTGTGCTGTATGGCTCTGAAACCTGGAGTACAACGAAAGGAGACGAAGCCTTGTTACAAACCTTTGAGAACAAAATTTTAAGACGCATCTTTGGACCCATTAGGGATACACAAAGTGGAGAGTGGAAAAGAAGAAGTAACAAAGACATTTATGATTTGTTTAAGTCCCCGCTAATCACTGGTATCATGAAGGCTAATAGACTACAATGGCTGGGGCATATAGAAAGAATGGAAGATAATAGGGAAACAAAACTCGCTTACACTCAGGAAATAAATGACCGTAGACCCCGAGGTAGACCAAGAAGGCGGTGGAGAGATAATATACATACAGACCTACAAGCACTTGGAATCAACGACTGGCAAGAGAAGGTCCACCAGAGAGACGAATGGAGACAGATTGTATTTGCAGCAAAGAACCTCAATGGCTCGGAATGCTGAAGAAGAAGAAGAAGAAGAAGAAGAAGAAGAATGTCTTTCCCATCAATTTGTAGATCTGCAAGCATATCCACAATGTTGACATGTCTAACTCTATCAAAAGCCTTTGTGTAGTCAATAAAGCAAATATGTATATCCTTGTTTACTTCTAAAGCACGTTCAATAACTGTTCGCAGCATATACACAGCATTTACTGTACCCTTTCCTTCTACAAAACCACATTGTTCTTCCCCTATTTCAGGTTGTATTTTCTTCCTCACTCTTTGCATGATAATTCGTAACAAAGTCTTTGTGATGTGACTCATTATACTAATTGTTCTATGTTGATCACATTCTAAGGTTCCTGATTTCTTTGGGAATGCAATAAATACAGAATTACATAATTCAGAAGGTATATCTCCAGTATCATATAATGTGTTCAGCAGTCTAGTGACTTGCTCTAGACCAAATTCTTCTAAAGCTTTAATCATTTCTGTTGTGATGTTATCTGCACCTGGGGCCTTGCCAGCTTTCATATGCTTAAGAACATTTTGAACCTCCATCTTTAAAATTGCTGGTCCTTCATTATTAAATCTAATAGCATACTGTTCATCTCTGTTATCATTATACAGGTCTTTCACATAATCTGTCCATACATGTAGAATCTGATCTTTTTTCTATTATGATTTTGCCATCTTTAGTTTTTAGACAGCCTGTTGCTGTACTTGTTCTTTTATTAGTAAGTTCCTGAATTCTTTTGTGCCTAATTTGGTATTTTGACTGTTGTGTTGTTTTTCAATTTCTAAGCACTTTTCCTCAAGCCATGATTCTTTTGCCTTCCTACTAATATTCGACTTTTCTTA
>JACEFZ010010847.1:167500-223086 GCA_014155875.1 Cepaea nemoralis | reverse complement strand
ATTCTTCCTGTCAACTGGCGTAGGCATTGATGTCTCTCCACAGATCTCGGTTCCCTGTCAACTGGCGTAGGCATTGATGTCTCTCCACAGATCTCGGTTCCCTGTCAACTGGCGTAGGCATTGATGTCTCTCCACAGATCTCGGTTCCCTGTCAACTGGCGTAGGCATGATGTCTCTCCACAGATCTCGGTTCCCTGTCTCCCGATTCAACTCTGCGGATAATATTCCACAATCACATCGTCTCAGTCCACCCGGCTTCATGTGTCTCTGTCTGCCACTTGTCTTACTGATCTGTCCAGTCATCACAATATTTTAAAATGCCTCATCACTTGACATTCGCAACATTCGTCTCAGGAACGGGGTATTCGTGGCTTTCAATGGTACTAACAGCTATTGCGGGGCTGTGTGACGTTGGACACACCGGCGCAGTGGCTTGGGAGATAGTGAGCCGCTCAGTTGAACACTTCCCCGACACACCGAGTCGATTTGACAACACACCCCGGTGCGTTGATTATGATGTTATAAGGCGTCGGCCGTTCAGAAAGCAATGGCAGTTATTGAACTTAACTTCCTAGTAAATCACAAATAGTTCATAAATGCTGGGGTTGATTGCAACGCCTTGTAAATGACATGCAACTAACATTTTAATGTTCAGATGAAACCGGCCAGTGTCAACACATATTTGCAATCAATCATTGTTACTATATAAATTGGGAGGAAGCAGAAAGACTAGCAAGGTATTACCTCTGAGGAAGAGAATGTAGCTTCTTACTCTATGCCAGAACCAGGTCTGACAACCTGGTGTCTGGCATCTCTAACAAGCCGAGCGTCTGGGGAGGGTCGAGAGCTCTAACGAACAGATCAATACATCGCCTGCTCGGACCAGCATCATTTTTATTTCAGCGGTTCAATTTAGCAACGATTTCACGACAGAAACAAACCATGTGAAACCTCGACTCAAATCTGCGGATTACAACACGTCATGCGCAGTGTCTTTGCTGGGTCAGATGAGCTGTCTTTCGGTCAAATGTAATGTCTTTTGATGAAATTTAACGTCTTTTGGTTCACAGGAATGTCTTTGTGTTAAATGTAATGTCATTCAAAGCCTAAGCATTATGATAACTTATGTAGTCATGCCGGGTTATCAGTTGAATCTTTCTGGCAGTAGCAGTTAAGCTCGTGATGCAGCTGGACAGTCAGTTTTCTTTGCTACAGCTTGTTCGCTCATGTGTCTCATTGTTCAGCATTGTACCTTCTGATTCACCTCGATCTGGTGTGGTCAGTGGTCACTTTCTCTCACGTCATGTGTGTGCACATCCCAGGCTTGTAGCTGTTGAAGCCCTGTCCTTCGTGTCCCCGTGTGCTTACTGCCCATGGACAATAGTCCTTAGAGTACAACCATGTGTCCTGCGTTATGCATGGCAAAAGCATTGGCTTCTGTGCGCTGATTGTGTATCAAATTGAGAGTCGCTAGTTTTTTAGCATGTGGTACTCTCCTCTTCCTGAAGATGCCAAAGGAATCAAAGCAGACACGAGATGAGGACAGTAGATAGCAATTACTCTTGTTTAGCAACATTTGGCCAACTGGATAGAACTGCAACTGTGCCAGATTAATTTAAGTCTTTCTGTGTGGTTGATAAAATACGCATTATTCTTGCAGGTTCGAATTTTTGAAATAGAATATGGTGCTGATTATCTGCATGAATGAGAATGTTGGACAACGAGCAGCGAGTTGATGAAGAAACTTGGGGTAAATAATCCCGCGGATGAGAATGTTGGACAATGGGCCGTGAAATGTTGAAGAAACTGAAGGTAGTTAGAACTTGTACATTAATGTTAAAAATATCTTAAACAAAGAATAAAACAAAGGCCGGTGTATTTATAAGTGCAATGTTACTAAACCAGTCATCAAAAGCTTTACGAACAGCCAAATTAAATATATGTGTTACATCAACAGACAACAGAAGAAGAACAAGAGGAACGAAGAACAGAGAAAGATGTTTGTGGAAAGCTGACATCGTTGGACATCTTTCTCTGTCTTCCTCTACTTTTTTGTGCCTCGGATTTTCTCACACAAGGTTGACTTCTCTATTCCAGTTGGTTGATCATCACATCTCATCTTGTTTCTCTTGTACCTTGCGGTGTCGAGGTGAAGTATAAACAGCGGGAGAGTGCCAGTTTATGGGCTTCATGTATCGAGATTCCCATGGACTCTGTTATTCTCTGAGTTCATCGTTTACGTGGCCGGCCTCTTCCTCTGCTTCCATTTGGTCTGTACAATCATGTACATCACGGTCCACGTTCACATCACTTGCAAGGACCATGATGTACATGACTGTCATGGAGGGGATTGATTGATTGATTGATTGATTTAGGAACCGACATCACAGCATTCGGCCATTCCCATAAGCGCTCCGTCCCCACCCTCAGCAGCCAGCGAAGAGTTCCAACACTAATAGTACCAGTAGCAATCTGATTATATGTCCGTCTCGCCTTTCCTCTCAGCGTCGATCGTCGGCCAAATCCCCTCGTCACTCCTCGCTGTCGCATTCTTGCCAGACCATGGTGATCCATTTGCTCCTCCGAGGTGTACACATGCTTCCCACAAGGTCGCAACCACATCTGCTTTGTCATGCATCAATACTCCACCAAGTTTTGCCGAGCCAGCCAATCTGTCCGTCTGTTCATTCTCCAGCACACCAGTATGTCCCGGAGAAAAGATCCAGACGGTGCTTGTCACCCGTGACTTCCGAAGTGAAGCAAGCCACTCTGCCCGAAGCTTGCCTGTCTTCACCCTACTCAGCATGCTTTCTGACTCAGTTACAATTACGATGTGTGTGTGTGTGTGTGTGTGTGTGTGTGTGTGTGTGTGTGTGTGTGTGTGTGTGTGTGTGTGTGTCGTATTCTCCATCCAGCGGAAAGCTGCACAGACCGCCTTCACCTCCATTCTTAAGCTAGATGTTGTGGTATCATATGCCAGGCTCTCCTGCACCAAACGTCGACCATTAGCTTTTGCTAAGAACCCCCAGGCACTTCTCCTACCTCTCAACACCGACCCATCCGTGTAGATAATCAATCACCCGGGCGAAAATTATCCTGAATTAGTTGCTGAATTTCCACTTCCATTACCCCTGCTGGCCACTCCCTGCACTCCCGGCCCAATGTGATTATAACTCTGCACAAGTCTGACTGCTCCGCTGACACTCTGACCCACTCTTCTCCTCTCCTAATGTTCTCCAATGGGCACACCTGCGTGATCGTACCCTCCGCCTGAGCCATCCATGATTTCCCTCTTATCAGTCGCTGACCCTTAACGGCGTCCAGCGTCTCATGCAACGGGTGATCTGTGTCTGCAGCTACTCTGAGGTATGCCTTCGCCTGTATCACCTTGTGCCTACCAGCACCAGTAGGCAGACCAAGGATTAACGCATACACACCACTGGGGTGTCTCTGGTGCATCCCAGAATGACTCGCATAGCTTCGTTCTGTATGCTCTCTAATTTCACCAGCTGACTCTTTGAGACAGTGAGCAGTCCTAGTCCATAATCAATCACTGAGAGGATCAAGTGCTGGTATAGTGTGAAAAGCATTCTCTGCTCTGTGTCTATTGCAGCCATGGTTTTAAGTGCATTGAGTCCCTTTTGAGATCTTGTCACAACCGTCTCCACATGGTCCTTGAAGGACAGACTCCTGTCAAATGTGATTCCCAGATACTTCAGTTTGTTCTCTCTGTTGACGTTTCTACCATCTATCGTGAGGTTTGGGACATCAGCTCTCACAATCCTGTTGTCCAGAGAGCACCACAAAACAGCTCCTTTTCCCGGGGGATTACAGGGGGGAAGGGGGGGGGGGGGGGGGGGAAACAGAGCTAACAGGTGCGCCTAATTGTTCACGATTTAAGCGCAGATTAATATTATGATGGAAAAAATAAATATTACATCGTCGATTAGTTTGGTTTTGCCAAAAATAATTTTTGGGTTAGGCCGCCCCAAAAACAAATGGGGTGGTTTAATCCTTTCGGGCATTATTTTGTTCAAACCCAATCAACTTTAGGGTTTATTTTTTGGCCTTCATTTAAAAATTGGGGGCCCCAAAATTTTTGTTTTCCATTTTTTAGGGAATTACGGGAAGGAAAATTTGGGGGAAAAAACTGACCGGCCTTTTAAAAACCCCAAAATAAGAAAAGGGAAAATAAATTCCCTATTTAACATTTTAAAGGAAATTTGGAAAAATTTTTGGGAACCTCAATGGGTTTATGCCTGGCCACTGGGAATGGTGTGGGGAATTTCCCGCCGGGCATTTTGCCGAAGTTTTCAAATTTTAGGGGCCCAGCCCCATCGGGGGCCAAATAGTTTTTAAAAATTTTCCCCTTTTGGAAATTAATTTTAAAGGGAAAAGGAAAAAACGGAACCCGAAGCCTACCTAAAAAGTAGGGGCCTAAATTCCATTTCAACAAAAAAATTTTCCGGGGGAAATACTGCATAGACCCAAAACGGCCTGTGAAGTTTTTTTCTGCCGTTTTTGGCCCCCTATTCCTGGGCCCCCTTTTTCTGGCCGTGAGACAGTTTAAAACCTTGCCCCCTTTGGTTTAAAAGTTTTCCCGGGGGAGACAGGTTTTCTGCCGTGGAAATTGCATGGCAGTACGTGGACCTATTTTCCCGGGACAGTAAAACTGCCGGAGACAGTATCTGAAAAAAGACAGTACTGCCGGGGGGGAGGGGGGGGGTAGGGCAAAAAACATATTTGGTTTTGGAGACAATCCCCCCCAGGAAAACAGGGAAAAGGGCCCTGAGGGTATAACTGTAAAAGTTTGCCCGGGGAGGGAAATATCGGCCCTAGGAAGGATTCCCTTTTGGCACCCGGCGTATTTTTTGGGGGGGCAGTAATCTCCCGTGAGCAGGGGTTTTTTTCCATGAAAAAAGTACTGGGTTAGCTATTTGTGGAAAAGGTTCTGGGTGGGGAAAGTTTTCCTTGGACGTTACTGCTGTGGACCCAAACTTTGGACAGTATTTTTCCTTACAGACTTCCCGTACGTATTGGTGTGGAAAGTACCCGTGGGGGCAGTAGGTTTTTGACAGGCCGGGAATTTTGGTTTTGAAGTAAGCTTGGACCAAAATTAACTTCCCTGTACAGTTCCGCTGGGTTTTTAATTTTTTTGTGTGTGACGGGGATTTGTGGACAGAAAAAGTTGCGTTGGGAAAATTGCCTTGTGACGTATTTCCTGTTTAAATTGGGGTGCCCGGAGAAAAGATCCAGACGATGCTTGTCACCCGTGACTTCCGAAGCGAAGCAAGCCACTCTGCCCGAAGCTTGCCTGTCTTCACCCTACTCAGCATGCTTTCTGACTCAGTTACAATTACGATGTGTGTGTGTGTGTGTGTGTGTGTGTGTGTGTGTGTGTGTGTGTATCGTATTCTCCATCCAGCTGAAAGCTGCACTGACCGCCTTCGCCTCCATTCTTAAGCTAGATGTTGTGGTATCATATGCCAGGCTCTCCTGCACCAAACGTCGACCATTAGCTTTTGCTAAGAACCCCCAGGCACTTCTCCTACCTCTCAACACCGACCCATCCGTGTAGATAATCACATCACCCGGGCGAAAATTATCCTGAATTAGTTGCTGAATTTCCACTTCTGTGGCCCCTGCTGGCCACTCCCTGCACTCCCGGCCCAATGTGATTATAACTCTGCACAAGTCTGACTGCTCCGCTGACACTCTGATACACTCTTCTCCTCTCCTAATGTTCTCCAAGGGGCACACCTGCCTGATCGTACCCTCCGCCTGAGCCATCCATGATTTCCCTCTTATCAATCTCTGACCCTTAACTACGTCCAGCGCCTCATGCAACGGGTGATCTGCGTCTGCAGCTACTCTGAGGTATGCCTTCGCCTGCATCACCTTGAGCCTACCAGCAACAGTCGGCAGACCAAGGATGTAACGCATACACACAACTGGGGTGTGTCTGGTGCATCCCAGAATGACCCGCATAGCTTCGTTCTGTATGCGCTTTAATTTCACCAGCTGACTCTCTGAGACAGTGAGCAGTCCTAGTCCATAATCAATCACTGAGAGGATCAAGTGCTGGTATAGTGTGAAGAGCATTCTCTGCTCTGTGTCCATTGCAGCCATGATTTTAAGTGCATTGAGTCCCTTTTGAGACCTTGTCACAACCGTCTCCACATGGTCCTTGAAGGGCAGGCTCCTGTTAAATGTGATCCCCAGATACTTCAGTTTGTTCTCTCTGTTGACGCTTCTATCATCTATCGTGAGGTTTGGGACATCAGCTCTCACAATCCTGTTGTCCAGAGAGCACCACAAAACAGCTGCCTTTTCTGGGTGGATGACAGGGGGGAGGGGGGGGGGGGTTTGGATCAGAGCTAACAGGGTGCGCCTAATTGTTCACGATGAAGCGCAGATTAATATTATGATGGAATAAATAAATATTACATCGTCGATTAGTTAGTTATGCAACAGGTAATGGTTCACGTGCCTGCCTTCTGAGACAGTGGTGTGGGTTCAATTCCTGCAGGGGCGGGATTATTTTGTTCAGACCAGTGCAACTGTAAGGTCACTAGCCTCATCAAATGGGTACAAGATAGTTTTCGACATTTTCTAGGAATTATCTGAGAAGGAAAAGTGGATAGAAAAGGAACTGACCGCCTCACCTCAATATAAGTAGGTCAAATAAATTACCTATTTACACATCTTAAATGATTTGGACATATGGTGGTAGCCTCACATGTTCATAGACCAATCGGCACTCGGTGATGGATGTGTAATTTCTGCCGCATTTACATCCGCCGATAGTTCCTGACAACCATTTTAGTCTGAGTCGATCGGGGAGTCCATATCAGTTTCAACAATTCCATTACGCCCCGTTTAGGATTGAACTCTTGACCAACGGGTAGGCAGACGAGCGTCTACCTGACATGCCGTGACCTGAAACATGTGCAGGGCTGAGACGTGGCACTTCAGGGACAGTATCTGCCGAGTGACAGTATCTGACATCAGACAGATACTGCCGTGTGACAGTATCTGCCGTGAGACAGTATCTGCCGTGTACAGTATCTGCCGTGAGACAGTATCTGCCGTGTGACAGTGTCTTCCGTGAGACAGTATCTGCCGTGAGATAGTATCTGGCATGAGACAGTATCTGCCATGAGACAGTATCTGCCAGGAGACAGTATCTGCCTGGAGACAGTATCTGCAGTGAGACAGTATCTGCCGTGAGACAGTATCTGGCATCAGACAGTATTTGTCTGGAGACAGTATCTGCCATGAGACAGTATCTGCCATGAGACAGTATCTGCCTGGAGACAGTATCTGCAGTGAGACAGTATCTGCCGTGAGACAGTATCTGGCATCAGACAGTATTTGTCTGGAGACAGTATCTGCCGTGAGACAGTATCTGCCATGAGACAGTATCTGGCATCAGACAGTATTTGCCTGGAGACAGTATCTGCCGTGTGACAGTATTTGCCGTCTGACAGTATCTGCTGTGTGACAGTATCTTCCGTGTGACAGTATCTGCCGTGTGACAGTATCTTCCATGTGACAGTATCTGCTGTGTGACAGTATCTTCCGTGTGACAGTATCTGCCGTGTGACAGTATCTGCCGTGAGACAGTATTTGCCGTGTGACAGTATCTGCTGTGTGACAGTATCTTCCGTGTGACAGTATCTGCTGTGTGACAGTATATGCTGTGTGACAGTATCTTCCGTGTGACAGTATGTGCTGTGTGACAGTATCTGCCGTGTGACAGTATCTTCCGTGTGACAGTATCTGCCGTGTGACAGTATCTGCCGTGTGACAGTATCTGCTGTGTGACAGTATCTGCTGTGTGACAGTATCTGCCGTGTGACAGTATCTGCCGTGTGACAGTATCTGCTGTGTGACAGTATCTGCTGTGTGACAGTATCTGCCTGGAGACAGTATCTGCCGTGTGACAGTATCTGCCGTGTGACAGTATCTGCCGTGAGACTGTATCTGCCGTGAGACAGTTGTTACTGAGATCCTGCCAAGAACCACCATTACCATATATGTTTTCTCACAAGTAAAACTGGTTTACAGCGACTGTAAGTGACTGCAAACATTACACGAGTCATTGAAATGTCTGCTTACATTTCCATGTATGGCAGACATATGTTTGAAGTGCATACAGTAATGATTTCTTTTATACTCAGAAATACACGTTTATTGAAACGGCACAGGGAGGATAGAAAGGCGAACTTCGTGTCCAATTATTAGCTCTTTTGAATGATAGTTTGTTCAATATATATCTGTCAGTGTGTCTGCGTGGGTGTTTATCCGCGACTACGCAGTTCCATCGGATCTTTATCTGTCTACACGCGTGTCTGCTTGCGTGTCAGTCCATCTTTTTGTGTGTATTATGTATTTTGAAAACAGTTATATGCTTATTTGAATTCTACTCACAAAAGTACAAACAGAACGCACTTGTCAATTACTACTAAAACTGTCAAAAGGATAATCATTTGCAATCTTCGGATCTGCTAATGAAAATCCTGACGTCATGGGCTGGTACTACTGCAGGGAGGTAAGTCACGCAAGAGAACTTTTGCCAAGGGAGTGAATTTGGCTAATTTCTCCACCGTGAGCACTCATTATCTAATGGCGTTGATTCCCAAACGGCAGGCGAAGAGGGTCATGTGGGAACAGGGTGTGTGATGGCCTCACACTGTCACGTGAAACTGCTTTTTATTCCCTTAATCTTCTCGGCACGAAATCAGTTTAGACTGAAGAAAGAAGAATGTCTGTTTCAATTCCCGGCTGGATTAGAGGATTGTGTGGATTACGAGTGATTGAAATTTTCTCTCTCTCTCTCTCTCTCTCTCTCTCTCTCTCTCTCTCTCTCTCTCTCTCTCTCTCTCTCTTCTCTCTCTCTCTCTCACACACACACACACACACACACACAAACACACACACACACACATACACACATACATACACACATACACAAACACACACATACACACACACATACACAAACACACACATACACACACATACTCACACACATTTCTAATAATAATCGTGTGTGAATGCCAAAGGAAAGATCATATCACGTGATCAACCATCATCGTACTCAGAAGCGAGCTCGTTTCCACCCTTCAGCTGTACATAGTCGTTACCCCTCTCCTCTCACCTCTGGATAGAATCTGGGCCACTGTGAGCTATTATCAGCACAGTTTCTGTATGGAGAAGGACACAGGTATGGGCTTCTGTATCCAACAAAACTGGCACGCCAGTCAGATGAAGAAGAGCAGTGTAATAGCCGTAAATGTCCGCAGAACTAATGTCCAGTTTGATCTGAAACTAATAGTGACAACTAATCGACCAAGAAATACAACATATAAAGAACAACATGACACTTTCGGTGCCAAAAATGAGCGAATGTAATTTTCATTGGCTCCATTATTGTGTAATACGAACCTATGAAATTAATTGCGTTGTCTTATGCGTCCTTTACCTTTGTAGGGAGATGGCGGGAACTTGCTAGGATGGGTCTGACGTTTTCTTCTCATTACAGATGACTCTTTCGATAAATTCGACAAAGTGCATCCAGGTCAGGGAAAAGGGTGTCGAACGTTAGATTACATATTTCTGTATTCCTATGCCAGATTTTGGCTGAGAGTATTATATCAAATAGACTCACAATTGTATTACCTTCTCCTTATTTTTTAATGTAAAGTTTACACTATTAGTACGCTGAGGTTATACAATGATAATGGACAACGCTGCGAAATTACTGCATAAGTAAATAGGGTACAAGACCCTCTGCCCTCAGAGATGTGTATTAGATATCTCCTACTTGCCCCATATGTTTATACCAATCGACGCTCAGTGAGTGACGTGGTTCATGTCAAGCGGATCGGCTTTACTTCAAAGAGAATTAATTACCTTGCATCCATTTAAGGCAGGGTCGAACTGGGAAACCAGGTCAGTTTTTTAAAACATGTCTCTGACTTGAAAGGGGTTCGAATACACGCCCACTGGGCAGGCATACCCGTGGTCTAGACACGGTTACCAGAATACCACATAAAGAAAATATATTGTTGTTAAAAATCATACATAATGTTAGAAGTAGTCAATAACACAGCAGACGCTGTTCGTATATGAAATTATTGCTTTCTAAGTTGAGCAAACACTTATCTATTCTAAACTGGCATATGCCTTTAATAGATAGATTCTTCTAGTGGTTCTTCTTTGGGTGAAGTTGTGAACCCACATAGTTATTATGGGTCCCCTTTGGATGATAGACTGCAGCCATTTAGTTGACTAACTGTATTTGATTACTGTTTAGCTTCACTGAGTGTTGCCAATTGTTGTGACCTCACTCCTACCTTTGGCGACTATAGAGCAGTATATGCTTCATAGCTCTGTTCCACGGAGAACCTTCCGGCCTTGGAAGACATATACACGTGCTCATGACACAATCAATCAGGGGTTTGGAGAAAAATAGGTAATATTGCCTCCTAACAATGAAATCAATATAACATAATACGAAGTAATGCTGATTTACAGAACACAATTACAGAATGCTCATGACACAATCAATCAGGGGTTTGGAGAAAAATAGGTAATATTGCCTCCTAACAATGAAAACAATATAAAATAACACGAAGTAATGCTGATTTACAGAACACAATTACAGAATGCTCATGACACAATCAATCAGGGGTTTGGAGAAAAATAGGTAATATTGCCTCCTAACAATGAAAACAATATAAAATAACACGAAGTATTGCTGATTTACAGAACACAATTACAGAATGCTCATGACACAATCAATCAGGGGTTTGGAGAAAAATAGGTAATATTGCCTCCTAACAATGAAAACAATATAAAATAACACGAAGTAATGCTGATTTACAGAACACAATTACAGAATGCTCATGACACAATCAATCAGGGGTTTGGAGAAAAATAGGTAATATTGCCTCCTAACAATGAAAACAATATAAAATAACACGAAGTATTGCTGATTTACATAACACAATTACAGAATGCTCATGACACAATCAATCAGGGGTTTGGAGAAAAATAGGTAATATTGCCTCCTAACAATGAAATCAATATAACATAATACGAAGTAATGCTGATTTACAGAACACAATTACAGAATGCTCATGACACAATCAATCAGGGGTTTGGAGAAAAATAGGTAATATTGCCTCCTAACAATGAAAACAATATAAAATAACACGAAGTATTGCTGATTTACAGAACACAATTACAGAATGCTCATGACACAATCAATCAGGGGTTTGGAGAAAAATAGGTAATATTGCCTCCTAACAATGAAAACAATATAAAATAACACGAAGTAATGCTGATTTACAGAACACAATTACAGAATGCTCATGACACAATCAATCAGGGGTTTGGAGAAAAATAGGTAATATTGCCTCCTAACAATGAAAACAATATAAAATAACACGAAGTAATGCAGATTTACAGAACACAATTACATAAAATATAGGACATTTCCACGACTAGTGTTTTGGTTAAATTACCTTGGAATCGGTTGAAGAGTGTCATTAAGAGACGGACGGAATGTCCATAACTAGAAAGACTGACTCCGAGTTTAGTGAGTAGAGGGTCTGGGCTTTACTCAAAGTCGAGAATAAAAGCCATTTGGCCTTTTAACCAAACTGCTACTGGAATCATCAGCCTGGGAATTCTTCTGTGGCATTTGAAGTGGGAGACCAGGCATGTCTGAGAATGTTCGAGTGCGGTGATGTCCATTCTTACGCCCAGTACTCAGTGCAACATAATGCTCCATCAGATCTTTCCCACTTGGTAAACACAAGCGCATCGTTCATCGTGCATATTTACTCATGGAACTGTGTTTCTTGCTTACGCATTCATTACTTTCGTTCAGCTATGTAAGCTTGAATGCGCGTGCATTTCTCTCACATAATGTATATTATTTGTCACGTGTGGCATGAGCTTGGGCAGACAGAATTTCTATTCCTGGGCTTGGCGCTTGCTACGGGAGGGAGAGACTGGCCACTTATTTCTCCATGCACTCCGGCCTACAAAATGTGGTGGTCTTAAATCATCACACATCCACAGCAGATCTCTGTTTCGGGACGTGGCAGGTTTCCTCTTTTTATATCTCACGTTTCCTCCGTTTTACCCATTCCACCACCCACCCTCTCTCTTTCTCTCTCTCTCTCTCTCTCTCTCTCTCTCTCTCTCTCTCTCTCTCCTTCTCTCTCTCTCTGTCTATCTTTCTCTCTCGCACTCTTTCTCACCTCTCTCTTTCTCTCTTGCTCTCTTTCTCATCTCTCTCTCTCTCTCTCTCTCTCTCTCTCTCTCTCTCTCTCTCTCTCTCGCTCTCTCATGAAATTTGTTTGTAGCAACATTTTTCTACCTGCTTTCATCATTATTTATAACTAGTAATTTAATCAAGAAAACACCAAGTATAAACACCAAGTATAAACACTAAGTCATCATTTTCTTACTACAAAGTGTCAGGGTGATCCAGAAGGATAAGTATTCTTTTTTCTACTTTTTCTAGAGAAGTCAACTGAATGTGAGACGAGAGGTTACACTTCAAAACGTGGCCATATTTGACTGATGGTTTCACTCACCTCATGTTGTCTGACGCCGATACATGTTTCTATTCTCAAACTACACAACCACGCACGAATCGTCTCATCTCTCATCTCATCTCATCTCATCAGGTTCCTCTTGTACCTTGCGGTGTCGAGGTAAAGTATAAACAGCGGGAGAGTGCCCGCTTATGGGCTTCATGTATCGATATTCCCATGGACTCTGCTATTCCCTCCGTCCAACGTTTACGTGGTCGGCCTCTTCCTCTGTTTCCATCTGGTCTGTACATCATTGCTTGTTTTGGTTTACTGTTAGTTGCTAATCTACTTGCATGGCCAAACCATTTGACTTGCTGCCTTCTAATAAAATCTAGCACTGCTATAACCCCACTTTAGTCCTGATTTCTTCATTTCTGATCTTATCTCTTCTTAATACATTGAGTATTCTTCTCAGGAATCTCATTTCTGTTGTGATTTTTCTTTTCTCTTCTTCTGTCAAGGACTATTGTGTTGTAACACGCTTTCTTAGTAGTTATTGATACATGTTTGTGCTTTAGTATTGGTGCCATTTGCCCAATAAGTTGGTTTGCCTTATTGCATCTGTTTTCGATCTCATCTTATAATTTGGCACTTGATGATATTGTACTTCCTAGGTACTTGAAACTCTTTACTTGTTTCAGGGGATGTTCGTTTAGGTGAATTGTTGTTGTTTTTTTTTCTTCTTTAGTTAGTCATTACCTCTGTTTTACTTCTGCTAAATTTCATGTTATGTTCCCTACACATTTCGTTTAGACTATTCATGTGATCTTGTAATTCAGCTTCTGATTTTGCTATTAGTGCTTGGTCGTCCGCAAACAGGAGTTCTCTAAAGATGTAATTTGCAGATTTTTCTTCTTCTGTGTTCTTGCAGCTTTACATATGTTGTCTATATAGGTTATGAACAAGAGTGGGGACATGGCACAACCTTGTCGAACTCCGGATCTTATGGTAAAGGGTTCTGAGTGTCCTCCAGTTGCTCTCACAATGCATTTACTGTAGTTGTATAAGCTTCTACATAGGTCTGTACATATGTACTCGCTCCATATTGTTTAAGGATTTCCCACAGCTTGTTTCTATCTACTCTTTCAAATGCCTTTTCTTGGTCGACAAAGGCCAAGTATACTGTTTAATTGAATTCAGTTGATTTTTCTCTAAGTTGTCTAAGAGCAAAAATGGTATCTGTACATCCTTTGTTTTTCCTAACTCCAAGTTGTGTTTCGCTTACCTGGGGTTCTATAGTAGTTCGTAATCTTTTCTCTAGAATTGTGTAAAATAGTTTCCCACTATTACTCAAAAGGGAAATGCCTCTGTATTGTGTGCAGTCTCTTTTGCTGCCTTTGTTTTTCTAGACTGGGATAATTATGGCGTTTCCCCGGTCTCGTGGTGTCTGTTGTTCTACCCAAACATGGTTGAATAGTTATTCAACAATTATTGTCTCTATGCTGTGTCTCTGACAATTATTTATTCATTTGCTGATTAGATTCCCACAACTCTTGGCCTAGCATGCATTGCGTGTCTATGTCGGAAATGAGTCCGTCGGGCTAGTTAAGTTTACCAGTTGTCTTTCTGCTCCATCGTAACAGCGCTGAATGAACGGTGAAACTTTTCTCATCCGCATGTCGCTCATTGGTCATTGCGTGATATATGAACTCGTTCCGGGTTATTTATATGCCCTCCATCCCGTCCCCCAACCTTTTTTTTAATAATCCGTCGATTACAGTTTTCTTTACTGTGTCTTTTATCATTTAACCGCACATAGCTTTGAAAACAGCTGTCGCATGTTGTGTTTTTGCGAATGAAGCGATTTCCTTGTGGCATACTATAGTATCCCTTATAATATTGTTATATTGGGGGTTGGGTGGGAGTGTTTGGATTGTAATGTGGTAAGAAAATTAAGCTAAACGGAGTTTTCTAAATCTGGGATGGTCCGATGACGCAACAGAAAATGTGTTTTCTTTGTATCAGTTTTATTACATCATCTTGTGGCACCACATCTTCAAGGTAACTTCATGGCGTTACTTCAATACCCATAAATTCAGACCATGGAAATATGGAAGAGCATTTGTCCTTTCCTGAGCTGCAGTGTCAACACTGTTGACATTAGAGCATTAGCAACCCCACTGACTTCACGGCAAATGTTATCAGAATGTCAGAGAATGATGATGAAGACAAGAAAAGTACATAGACCACAAGTCACAGACTGCGAGCCGTGGGGGTGTGACACCGTACCAGAGCTGAAACACGGCAGGAAAGGTGCTTCCGTGGCACTGAGCGAAAGGAAAAACAATATTTGAATAATATGTGACAGAAACAAACACAATTGGCTGCCTTGTTGTTGATGAGACATTTTGTATGTGTCTAGATGTGAGGAAGTGTGAGTGTATGTGGAGGATGTGTGTGAGTGTGGGGATATGTGTGGGTGGGGGTGTGTGGGTGGGGGTATGCATTTGGATGGGTTGGGGTGTTTGGGTTTTGGTGGGTAGTGGTATTTGTGGGTGTTGGTGGAATGTGTGGATGGATGTGTGGGGGTGAAAGTAGGGGTGTTGGAATGGGTGTGGGGGATGTGTGTATGGGTGGAGGATATGTGTATGGGACGGATGCAGGGGATGTGTGTTTATGTGGGTGGAGATGTGTGGATGGTTTGAGGAAGTATGTGTGGGGGGCGGGGTTGTGTGGGTAGGGGATTGTGTTGGGTGGATTTGGGATGGAAGGGCGGGTGGGGAGAAGTGTATGGTGTGTGGGTTATAGATATGTGTGCGGTGTGTTGGTGGGGGATGTGTGAATGATGTGTGGGTGGAGGGTATGTTTGTGGTGGTATGGGTGGAGGATAGTGTGTGGTGTGGGGGATGTGTGTGATGGGGCGGGGAATGTGCGTATGGGTGGGGTATATGTGTGGGTGAGCAGGGGATTGTGGTGGTTGGGGGAAGTATGTGGGGGAGTGTGGGTGGGAGATGTGTGTATGTGGGTGGGGAATGTGTGAGTGGCTTAGGGATGTGTAGGTGGGTGAGGGAGTTGTATGTGTCGGGGTGGGATGTGTGAGTGGGTGGAGGATGTGTGTGGGGTAAGGGTATTGTGATCGAGAGATGTTTGGTTGGGGGTGGATGGGGGTGTGTGGGTGCGTAGTGGAGGATGTATGCGTGAGTGAGTGTGTGTTGGTGGACGGGTAGGGAATGCGTGTGTGGGTGGGGAGAGGTGTGTGGTGTGTTGGTTGGTGATATTGTGTGGGTGAGGTATGTGTGTGTGGGTGGGGGATTTTTGTGGTGTGTGAGTGGGCGTATGTGGGGTGGATGGGTAAGGGTATCTGTGTGGGTGTGGGTGGGAATATTGTGTGGTAACTGGGTGGAGGATATGTGTGTGGTGTGTAAGTGGGGATGTGTTGGTGAGGGATATGTGTGGTGCGTGGGTTGGGAATAGTGCGTGGTAGGGGGTGTATGTGATGTGCGGGTGGGGGATTGTGTGGTGGGGGATTAGGTTAAGGCATGTGTGGGTGGGTGGAAGTTGTATGTGTGGGTGGTGGGGTGTGTGTGAGTGGATTGGGGATGTATGGGTGGTTAGGGAGATGTGTGTATGTGGGGGGGTAGGGACATGTCAGTTGGTGGGGATATGTGTGTATGGTTTGGGGATGTGTGAGTGGATGTGCGATGTGTGGGTTGGTGGGGGATTGTGTGTGTGGGTGGGGAATATGTTGTCGATGGAGATGTGGCTGGGGGATGGGTGGTTTGAGGTGTGGGTGGGGAGAGGATGTGTGGGGTAGGATGTGGATGGGCGTGGGATGTGTGGGTTGGTGGGGGAATGTTTGTGGGTGGCGAGTGTGTTTTGGTTGGGGGATCAGGTGAGGGCAGTGTGTGTGGGTGGGGGATGTGCGGGAGGGGGATGGGCCGGTTGGTGGGGTATGTATGTGTCCCTTGGTGTGCGTGTGTGTGGTTAGGTGGGGGTGTGTATGTGTCCCTTGGTGCGCGTGTGTGTGGGTAGGTGGGGGTGTGTGTGTGGGTGGGGTGATGAATGGATAGGTGGGAGATGGGTTTCATAACATTGTAATTAGCCTTGTTTATGTTTACAACATTCATTTCACAATGTTTATTTTTCTTCCTATATAAATGTATAATGCTCTTGATGAACGAAAGACGAGTGATTGGAAGAGCCGAATGTAAGACGGGCCTGCGCGCCCAATTTGTGACCCTAATAAAGTTGATTTGATTTGATTTGATTTGTCGTTGTTGTCCAGAGTCGTTGTCGTTGTTGTTGTTGTTGTTTTTGTTATTGTTGTTTGTTGTTGGTTGTTGTTATGATGCTGTTGTTCTGATGATGGCGATGATGTTATGAATCCTCTGGAAGGCAATGAATGTTAGGTATTAAGTCCCAGAATTTGATGCTCAGGTTGTCAGAACGCTGAAAGGGCTTGCAACTTTCGGAGTGAGGTTGATGTAGAGACTGCTCCCCCAAAACCCGGTACCAAAGTACCTTCACTATCGGGACTGTTGAGAGCTCTCCTTTCCCTCCCCTGCTGTCTCAGACAAAAGAGGGCCATGCACAACCAAGACAGGATGCAGCACAGCGTTTAGAACTGGCGGGGATCAGGCCTCTGTTGGTTACGTTTCCAGCTGGGGTTTAAACATGTCATGGTTCACAGACTGCATCGCTGTACCTTGCGATAGCTGCCCAGAGTCGGAAGACCTAGAAGCAAGTACCTGGATGGCTTGGCCTTGTGGCATGGTCGAGACAGAAACACGGAGCTGATCCACGGCTCTGGTGATCGAGTGAGATGGCAGAACATGACTGCCCACCCTTACCGGCATGGCACATGATGGATGGATGGTTGGTGGCATCTTTGACTTGTATGGTTGGATTCTACGTGACCAACTGGTCACGGCACCTGCATCCAGATCTGTGACTTGTATGGTTGGAGTCTGTGTGGCCAACTGGTCACGGCACCTGCATCCAAATCCGGAGGTCGTGGTTTCGATTGCGGTCTACATCGTTCGGTTAACGTGTGTCACCATGGGGGATCCAGGGGGTCGTCGCTGGAGCTACGGAGTTCGTGCTTATGCGAAGCTTTCGACAGGACGCCCTGCGGAATGAAACCGAGCCATATGTGATAAAACCCGGTGCATTGAAGTCGATCATCTTACATTTTACAGCCTTTTTTGTATGGTTGTGAACGCTGGATACTTACCACAGATTTGGAGCTGAAGGATGCATCATTTGTATGGTTGTGAACGCTGGATACTTACCACAGACTTGGAGCTGAAGGATACATCATTTGTATGGTTGTGAACGCTGGATACTTACCAGAGACATGGAGCTAAAGGATACAACATTTAGAATACAAAGATTACAGAAAACGCGAGCTACTCAAACACAGAGCATAAATCAGCTGTCTTTATAATGACAATAATAAATGGGAACGAGACAAGGGGGAAACACAAGAGGCGGTCGTTGCACGTGCCAGATGTTCTCTCTGGGCGATCGATTCCTGGTCGACAATCATTGTCTGTTCGTGGAATGTGAAGGAAGATTCTTGGTGGAATCTTAATGGGTGGTTTTTGGTGCAATCTTAGTATCAGATCTGGTGGAAATGTGGTGGATTCATTGACTACGTTGTTGATCATTCCACACACACACGCACACGCACACGCACACACACACACACGTCATTCTCCATGGCGAAGTGGTTACGGACGTGGTTCGTGATTCCACATACCCACGTTCAAAACACATCTGCGCGCGATTTGGCAGCAGACCTCGCTGCGCTGGGTTTTTTTTTTTTACGAAATGGTATGGATGCTGGTCGTTCAGAAAGCAATGGCAAACTACTGAACTTAAACTTGCCAAGACATCAACAACAGCAAAACATGCTGGTGTTGACTGCAAACGTTCTGTAAAGGATATGCAAATAACTTTCACACACACACACACAAACACACACACACACACACACACACACACACACATGTACACTCACAAGTGCATACAGCAAATGAACAAAAATTAAATACAAGAACGCGACGAAAGACCAGCCATGTCAATGGAAACATTGACTACACCAGTGAGGTGTGTTCAGTCACTTTCTGCAGACTAGTCCAGCTCTAAGACCCACCCGACCCACTAAAAATAGATCCCGCATACTTTTCGACAATTACTGGAAATTATCTTGAAGGAGAAGTGAGGCGGGGGGATATGTTCACCTCATCTTGTTGTTTCGTGATCTAGTATGTCTGAATCCCTAATTTCTTACGCCTCCTTGCTTATCTGCTTTTGGCTTATATATGCCTCTACTTACATACATACCCACACTCATACGCCTGCCGACTCGATAAAGCCACCGTCTCACACGCAACCAGTAGTCAACCAAACCCCACATCCACCAACTCTCTCAAATACACACACATTCACACCCATACATCAGCCCATCCAGCTACCCCTGACAGCTCAAGCAGATCCATACACTTACACATTCACGCCCGCGCTCAAACACATATGCACATACACACATACACAAACACACTTGACCTATGAATTATCAACATCGTATTCCTTCTCTGTGACGTCAGATGGAGAAAACTGAATTTGGCGAGATTGTCACCAAGGTCTCGGGAATAGTCAACGGGTCCAACAGGTTGCCATGGTTACTGTCTGCCCGACCAATGTTGGCGCTGCTCCTGGCAGGTGGCTTCTGGCTCCCGGCATTCATTGCAGTTCTTGTGATCCATGTGGATGACGACAGCGGAAGTAAGTCAATGTGTTTGTTTCTGTATCAACCAATCGTCGTACGCTGTCAGTATATTTGTTTCTGTCTCAACCAATCGTCGTAAGCTGTCAGTATATTTGTTTCTGTCTCAACCAATCGTCGTACGACTGTCAGTATATTTGTTTGTGTATCATCCAATCGTCGTACGACTGTCAGTATGTTTGTTTCTGTCTCAACCAATCGCCGTACGACTGTCAGTATGTTTGTTTCTGTATCATCCAATCACCGTTCGATTGTCAGTATTTTTGTTTCTGTATCACCCAATCAGCTGGACTCCCTGGCGTAGGTGTTAGCGACTTTCTCCGTAATCTCGTATACTCTCGTGAGTAACATGGCGTGCGCGAGAATCGGTGGCGGTTCTAGCCGCGTCGGTAACTTACGGGGTATGTTAGCCGGTCGCTCAGAAAGCAATGGCAAACTACCGAGCGTAATCTTGCCAAGAAATCAACAATCAGCTGAAAGATACTGATGTTGACAGCGATGTCCTGTAAAGGATATGCGAACAAAACAAAACATTAACCAATCATCGTTTGACTGTCAGTTTTTATTTCCTGTATCATCCATTCACTGTTCGACTGTCAGTTGTTTGTTATGTATCAACCAATTATCTTTCGACTGTCAGTATCATGCGAACCCACTCCGACTTCTGAGTTACCTGTAATTACCGTCCCCAAGTCAAGGACGAGAAGCAATCATGTGAGGAACGGTCCCACATCACCAGAGAAAGTGTACGCATGTTAAACCACTCAGCCACGCGGTGTACATTTGTTGTGGTTGTTGTTATTTTAGAGAGTTTATATGTACAGGTTGTATATTCGTGTCTCTCCTGCAATTCTGCAGCTCACACTTTCATCGTGATATATGAATGACATTACGTGTAAAAGGAAAGTGATACAAAATGTATAATGTTAGTTGGGTCTACTGTTCAATTCATAAACGCTTCAGCATATAATTCACGTGTTCCTTCGTTCGCTCACATTTAAATCTGGTGTATTATTGGTCTGTTTCACGCAGTGCAGACTGTGGCACTATCTAGTAATCTTGCTCTTTGTGATTGTGTATTGGCAGTGCTGCACTGAGTAACAACATGATTAGACTGTTACTTTATTTGTATGATTCTCTACATCAGATTGTGTGTGCATGTCATACATTACTGAACATTGTCTTTCTCCATTGAGGTGAGGAGAAGAGTACTTGTGAGCTATATTGTGCCAATCATGGACAGTTAGCGGAAAAGTGATGAATTATGTGGAGGCTGCGGAGTGCGAGTTGATAGAAGAATGATGTACGAACGAAAGAACGAACAATCTTTATTTTCAAAGGGTTAAGAATTTCGCACGCAGGCCCGTCTGATATTCTGCCCTTCTTCTCTATTTCCTTTCATACATACTTTCATTCAATATCACTTATGAAGCTAATCTTTGACAACAAAAGAACAATAAGCATTAAAACTCATGAGAAATAATCAATAATACATGATTCACTGAGGCAATGTTTAACATGGGCATCATAAATACCTAAGGAGGGTGTAGCGTGCCCACATATGGGAATGTTTATTGGCTAGTTGTCGTTTGAGATAACTGAGAACATCGCGGACGAGTAGATAGAGCAATGGAGATATCTTGAAGGAAGTTAACTCACAGAGAGAACTGGTTACGCGCATCAGAAGAAGACAGTCCATATTTTATGGGCATGTCATGAGAAGGGAAACGCTGAAGTATGCTGTCACAACGAGAAGGTTGGAGGGGAAGAGAGGCTGGGATAGACCAAGAGAGAAGATACTGGACAGTTTGACAGCATGGCATGGAGGAATATCAGTATCGGATATTAGTGGGAACACGCGAGACAGGGGGTTATGGATAGACATGATCACCAATGCCACGGCATGGACTATAAGAAGATTGGCATGTCACAAGACAAGAAGGTTGTGGACAGACAAGATCAGCAACGCCACAAAGCGTGGAGGAGATACATTACTTTATCTTACTCTAGAAATAGCTGTCCTAATATTTGTCCCATATGTTGGTTAATTATATTGGTTCATACTTTTTATTAGCAGTATCTTTTGTTGTCCTTATTCATCGCATTCTAGTAGATGCATATATTAGCATACTTCTGACACTGAGCACAGATAGTTTATTGTATATTAAATAAACTAAGCCAATCCGAATTTTTACTTCAGACATGTCCTATTTTAAGGCCTTGTTAGGTCATTTATTATATGTCTTCTAACCGTATATCTAAGTTCACACTGTCTCACGGTGAAACCACGAATGGCTCATTACATCAGTCGAGGTTCCTTAGATAACACAATCCTACTTGGATGACTGTGGTAATTCTAGAGCTTACCATGCCCAGTGGTCCGGACGCCTATAGGACCCTTACCTGCGGGACTTGGCTGAACGCCTTTAAGTCAAATTCCAAGAGTTTGGGATCTGGCCATCGCTCGTCTCCTGCTCGTGGAGGCGAGGTCTCGGAGGTTTGACGCTGGGCCGCTAGCGTCTGCAGCCTACCTTGTTCCAGGCGTGTTGGTTATCCTTTCCTCTGGATCAAACAAGGCAAGGCCGAGAGAGGGAACATATCGTTTGGGCACCACATGTTCTCTGAAGCTCTGCCCAGGCATTGTGATGGAATTTTGGGAAAATTTAAACTCACATACTTTGGTCTGTCAAGACTGTAAGGTGCCACTCTAATCTATTGTTAGCCTATTGTTGTGTTTCACCTCACTGGCTGGTATCTCTGTCTTTGAGATGTTGCATGCATTTGTCAAACTGTTTTAATTAACTCATCAAACACTAAACAACTCGCCCGAGGGTTGGTTCGCTACTGTATGTATCGTTTCTTTACCTGAAGAAGACGAGTTGAGTAGTAACGAACTGATTGTTTTTTCTCAGTTTGTTTTCCTCTGCGGACAAACGCACGCCATATTAACCAGGGAAGTCTAGATAAAACATCGAATGTCTGTCGGCAGTCTGCCCCCACCCCCTTCCCACCGGTGCACCAGACACGTATTCACGTGGTTGCTCATGTCGAAATGTCTGCATCCACCCAGATGACGGCTGGCGTCGGCGACCCTGTTTGTTCACAGGTTTAGTTTTATAGCAGATTGTTCGTATTTCACGAGTTGATATCCTCCCATCTATTAAGATCATGATTTGTAGAATATTCTTTGTAAGAAACACCACTGCGAACGGGTTACGGACAGCTGTGGGTGATTTGGCAGCAGACCGCCTTACGTTGGCTTTTTATGAAATGGTATGGGCGCCGGTCTCGTTCAGAAATCAATGGCAAACTACTGAACGTAAACGTGCTCAGGAATAACTAACAGGCAAAACAAAAATATTGTAAATGATATGCATGTACCTTTTAACTACTACTACTACTACTACTACTACTACTACTACTACTACTACTACTACTACTACTACTACTACTACTACTACTACTACTACTACTACTACTACTACTACTACTACTACTACTACTACTACTACTACTACTACTACTGCCACTACTACTGCCACTACAACAACTACTACTACTTCTGCTATTACTACTGCTATTTGATATTTGTACACAATTTACATAAATACCCAGCCCAGGACGTCGGTGGATGTTCTCGCCCACTTACACAAAACCCTCGATTCTCAGGAATATGAGAGTGTCCGCCTCAAAGTAAATACAGGAATATGAGAGTGTCAGCCTCAAAATGAATCTAACAATATGAAAATGTCAACCTCAAAGTTAATCCAGATATATGAGAATGTTGACGTCAGAATGAATCAAGCAATATGAGAATGTTGATCTTAGAATGAATGAATCAAACAATATGAAAATGTCAACCTCAAAGTTAATCCAGGTATATGAGAATGTTGACGTCAGAATGAATCAAGCAAGATGAGAATGTCGACCTTAGAATTAATGAATCCAGCAATATGAGAATGTCGACTTCAGAATGAATCAAGCAATATGAGAATGTCGACCTCAGAATGAATCAAGCAATATGAGAATGTCGACCTTATAATGATTGAATCAACCAATATGAGAATGTCGACCTTAGAATGAATGAATCAAGCAATATGAGAATGTCGACCTTAGAACGAATGAATCAAGCAACAGGAGAATGTCGACCTCAGAATGAATGAATCAAGCAATATGATCATATCGACCTCGGAATAAATCCTTAATATGAGAATGTCGACGTCAGAATGAATGAATCAAGCAATATGGGAATGTCGACCTCATGATGAATCAAGCAATATGGGAATGTCGACCTCAGGATGAATCAAGCAATATGAGAATTTCGACCTTGGAATGAATGAATCAAGCAATATGAGAATGTCGACCTTAGAATTAATGAATCAAGCAATATGAGAATGTCGACTTCAGAATGAATCAAGCAATATGAGAATATCGACCTTAGAATGAATGAATAAAGCAAGATGAGAATGTCGATCTTAGAATAAATGAATCAAGCAAGATGAGAATATCGATCTTGGAATGAATGAATCAAGCATTGTGAGAATATCGACCTTAGAATGAATGAATCAAGCAATATGAGAATGTCTACGTCAGAATGAATAATGCAATATGAGAATGTAGACTTCAGAATGAATCAAGCAGTATGAGAATGTTAACTTGAGAATTAATAAAGTATTATGAGAATGTCGACCTCAGAATGAATCAAGCAATATGAAAATGTCGACCTTAGAATGAATGAATCAAGCAATATGAGAATGTCTACCTTGGAATGAATAAAGCAAGATGAGAATGTCGATCTTAGAATAAATGAATCAAGCAAGATGAGAATGTCGATCTTGGAATGAATGAATCAAGCATTGTGAGAATATCGACCTTAGAATTAATGAATCAAGGAATATGAGAATGTCGACCTCAGAATGAATCAAGCAATATGAGAATGTCGACCTTAGAATGAATGAATCAAGCAATATGAGAATGTTGACCTTAGAATGAATGAATCAAGCAATATGGGAATGTCGACCTTAGAATGAATGACTCAAGCAATATGAGAATGTCGTCCTTAGAATGAAGGAATCAAACAATATGAAAATGTCAATCTCAAAGTTAATCCGATTATATGAGAATGTTGACGTCAGAATGACTCAAGCAAGATAAGAATGTCGACCTTAGAAGACCTAAGCAAGATGAGAATGTCGTCCTTAGAATGAATGAATCAAGTAATATAAGAATGTCGACCTCAGAATGAAGTAATCAAGCAATATGAGAATGTTGCCCTTGGAAGGAATGAATCAAGCAATATGAGAATGTCAACCTCAGAATTAATCAAGCAATATGAGAATGTCGAACTCAGAATGAATGAATCAAGCAATATGAAAATGTCAACCTCAAAGTTAATCCAGGTATATGAGAATGTTGACGTCAGAATGAATCATACAAGATGAGAATGTCGACCTTAGAATGGATGAATCAAGCAATGTGAGAATGTCGACCTCAGAATGAATGAATCAAGCAATATGAGAATGTCAACCTCAGAATTAATAAAGAAATATGAGAATTTCGACCTTAGAATGAATGATTTAAGCAATATGAGAATATCGACGTGTCAATGAATCTAGCAATATGATGATGTCGACCTCAGAATAAATCATAAATATGATAATGTTGACGTCAGAATGAATGTATCAAGCAATATGGGAATGTCGACCTCAGGATGAATCAAGTAATATGAGAATTTCGACCTCAGAATGAATTAATCAAGCAATATGAGAATGTCGACCTTAGAATAAATGAATCAAGCATTGTGAGAATATCGACCTTAGAATGAATGAATCAAGCAATATGAGAATGTCGACGTCAGAATGAATCAAGCAATATGAGAATGTCGACCTTAGAATGAATGAATCAAGCAATATGAGAATGTCGACGCCAGAATGAATCAAGCAATATGAGAATGTCGACCTTGGAATGAATGAATCAAGCAAGATGAAAATGTCGATCTTAGAATGAATGAATCAAGCAAGATGAGAATGTCGATCTTAGAATGAATGAATCAAGCATTGTGAGAATATCGACCTTAGAATGAATGAATCAAGCAATATGAGAATGTCGACGTCAGAATGAATAATGCAATATGAGAATACCGACTTCAGAATGAATCAAGCGATATGAGAATGTCGACCTCAGAATTAATTAAACGATATGTGAATGTCGACCTCAGAATGAATGAATCAAGCAATATGAGAATGTCGACCCTAGAATGAATGAATCAAGCAATATGAGAATGTCGACCTTAGAATGAATGAATCAAGCAATATGAGAATGTCGACCTTAGAATGAATGAATCAAGCAATATGAGAATGTCGACCTTAGAATGAATGAATCAAGCAATATCTCTCACCGTGTGTGTGTTTTTCTGTCCTTTTTATTTATTTCTTTTTTTTTCTTGGTTTCTTTCTGTCTGTCTATATTTCTCTCTATTTCTTTCTCTCTGTCTCTCTCTGTCTCTCTCTCTGTCTCTCTGTCTCTCTCTGTCTCTGTCTCTCTCTGTCTCTGTCTGTTTCTCTCTGTCTCTGTCTCTCGCTGTCTCTCTCTCTGCCTCTCTCTCTGTTTCTCTCTCTGTCTCTCTCTCTGTCTCTCTGTGTATGGGTGGGGAGATTGTGCGTGGGTGGGGATGTGTGTGTGTGTGTGTGTATGGGTAGGGATGTGTGGTTAAGGGATGTGTGGCTGGGGGATGGGTGGGTGGAGGATGTGTGGTTGGGTAGAGGATGCGTGGGTGGGTGATTGTATATGAGTAAGGGTGTGTGGTTAAGGGATGTTTGGTTGGGGGATGGGTGGGTAGAGGATGTGTGGGTGGGTAGAGGATATGAGGGTGGGTGAGTGTGTGTAGGTTAGGAGATGGTGGGGGATGTTTGTGGGGGTGGGCTCGGGATCTGTGAGTGGGCTGGGTGAGATGGGAGATTATGTGGGTGGGTTCGGAATTTGTGTGTGGGTAGGTGCGGGATATGTGAGTTGGCGTTCAGATGTGTGTGTGCGTGGGGATTTGTGGCTGAGGAATGTGTGTTTGGCTGGGTGGTTGGAGGTGTGTGGATGGAGGAGGATATGTGGGTGAGTGATTGTTGGTGGGTAATGGGACGGGTAGAGGATATGTGGGTGGGTGAATGTATGTGGGTGGGGGATGTGTGGGTTGGGGGATGTGTGGGTTGGGTGTGGGTGGATGGTATGTGTGGTGGGTGAGAGGTGTGTGTGGGTGGGGAGATGTGTAGGTGTAGGGATGTGGTGGATGGGTGGGGGAATGTATGTGTGTGTGGGTTATGTGTGTGGTTGGGTTGAGGAGTTGGAGTGAATGGGGAATGTGTGGGTGGGTGGTGGATGTGTCACATAACATAGTAATATGCATTGTTTATGTTTACAAAATTCACGTGACAATGTTTTTTCCTATGCACTGTTGATGAAAGAAAGATGAGTGATTGGAAGGGCCGAATGTAAGACGGGCCTGCATGCCCAATTTGTTACCCTTTGAAAATAAAGTCTGTTCTTTCGTTCGTTCGTTCGTTCTCTCACTTTCTCTCTCACTCTCTTTATCTCTATCTCTGTCTTTTCCTCTCTCTCTCTCTCTCTCTCTCTCTCTCTCTCTCTCTCTCTCTCTCTCTCTATCTTACCCTTTCAATTTTGCTCTTTCTCTCTCGCTTTCTTTCTTTCTCTCTATTTCTGTCACTCTTTCCTTCTCTCTCTCTCTCTCTCTCTCTCTCTCTCTCTCTCTCTCTCTATGTTTCTCTTGCTTTCTTTCTCTCTCTCTTTCTTTCTTTCTCAGTCTATTTCATTCTCTCCTTCTTCTCTCTTTCTTTCTCTCTCTCACTCTCTCTTTCTATCTCGCTCTCTATCTTTTTTTTCTCCCTCTCTTTCTTACTCTCTGGTTCTCTTTCTCCTTTTCTCCCTCTCACTCTCTCTCTCTCATTCACTTAATCTTTCTCTCTCTTTCTCTCTCTGTGTTACTCTCTTTCTTGCTTGCTCTCTCTTTCACACACACACAAACACACACACACACACATCTACACACACTTACTCTCCACCAATAAACATTTGCAACTGTTACTATATGTTTCAGTTTTTCTCTTCTCAAACCGTAGCCAAAAATGTCGACCGCCTTTTCCTGGTGTTTGTAATTAGATATCTTTACCCATTAGTTTTCCTCCAAGCATTTACAACACTCGCTGAGACTGGCAAAGGTATGTCAGTATTCTTCTGTAACACCACATTTTTGTAGCGTCAAAAGAATGTTTTCCTAGTTTACTAATTGTCAATGTTCAGTCATATATGTACATTGCTTTTACGTCTTTGTTTTCTTCGTTCTTCTTTTGAGAGCTGTGCTTCTCAGCCAGTTGTGCACCTCAAAAGTCAGTGTGTCTCACTCAATTGTGCACCTAAAATTTTAGTACGTCTCACCTAGTTGTGCACCTCAAACGTCAGTATGTCTCACCCACTTGGGCACCTCAAATGTCAGTGAGTCCGACGTCTTCTGCATGCATGTGTGTACAATCGGCCTCTTCTAGACAGATTCCACCCAAGCTAGCGGACTCTATCTACCATTGGGTAGGCTTTCCTTCCTAACGATTTTGTCAGGGCTGTGTCCTTACTAGCTAATCTTAGCCATTTCCGTACTTCCGCGGGATTTGGTATGCACACAACCTGCACATCGAACGTCCCGTGTTTCGCACTTGTCCGAGGAGGTCTGGTGTACAATCTGACAACTTAACAGATCAAAAAGGGCCCTTTCCCCGCCGGGAAACCCCCCCAATTTTCGGTTCCCCCCGTCCCGGGGAAAGGGGAATTTGTTATGGCGTTTTAGCTCGGGGACAACCTCGGAGTTTAGATCGTCATTATGTGGCAAGTCTTTTGCAGAATGTCGCTCCTTGATACATTTCCAGTTCCCTTGCCCCGTGCCTGATCTTGTCCTGGTAGTTGTAGGTGATGTAAGCCCCGTCGTGTTGCGCTCTTCGTTTTCATAGTGTCTGATCAGCGATCTCTAGAACAACAGTCCCATATTTAAGATTGATCTCTACGACAACAGCTCCATATATAACGGTGATCTCTAGAACAACAGTCCCATATTTAAGATTGATCTCTACGACAACAGCTCCATATAGATCAGTGATCTCTAGAACAACAGTCCCATATTTAAGATTGATCTCTACAACAACAGCTCCATATAGATCAGTGATCTCTAGAACAACAGTCCCATATTTAAGATTGATCTCTACAACAACAGCTCCATATAGATCAGTGATCTCTAGAACAACAGTCCCATATTAAGATTGATCTCTACAACAACAGCTCCATATAGATCGGTGATCTCTAGAACAACAGTCCCATATTTAAGATTGATCTCTACAACAACAGCTCCATATAGATCAGTGATCTCTAGAACAACAGTCCCATATTTAAGATTGATCTCTACAACAACAGCTCCATATAGATCAGTGATCTCTAGAACAACAGTCCCATATTTAAGATTGATCTCTACAACAACAGCTCCATATAGATCAGTGATCTCTAGAACAACAGTCCCATATTTAAGATTGATCTCTACAACAACAGCTCCATATAGATCAGTGATCTCTAGAACAACAGTCCCATATTTAAGATTGATCTCTACAACAACAGCTCCATATAGATCGGTGATCTCTAGAACAACAGTCCCATATTTAAGATTGATCTCTACAACAACAGCTCCATATAGATCAGTGATCTCTAGAACAACAGTCCCATATTTAAGATTGATCTCTACAACAACAGCTCCATATAGATCAGTGATCTCTAGAACAACAGTCCCATATTTAAGATTGATCTCTACAACAACAGCTCCATATAGATCAGTGATTTCTCCAACAGCATTGTCTATATTTCATAACATCAATCTCTGATTGGTGTCTCTGACACTTACTGAGAAAATATCTTCGTCAAGGTCGGTGGCTCTTTCATGTAAGGCCGAAGTGGTTCGAGGTGGGTAGGACTTTTATGTACAGCCGAAGTGGTTCGAGGTTCAGTCACGCCGTGATCTAAATGTCAAGGCAGCCTGTCTGTACGCGGGTAAGTCAATAAGTAAGCCACAAATGGCTGTAGGAAAATAACTAAATATGATAACAACTTGAAACCAGTTTATTTTTATACACACATTGTCCCTTTATTTCTCAACATAATTTCCACCAACATTTATGCAATTATCACATCGTTTTATCAGTCCTCCCAAACCAGCTGCATAGAACTGCGTGCTCTCTTTTCTAAACCACGTTTTCACTTCACATTCAACTTCGGCGTCATTTGCGAAATGTCTCCGCCAAGGTGAGTTTCCTGTTTATGCTGGCAAATGTTTGTCCCGTAAAGCGTGCATAGCTTGGTAGAAATAGTTACGAGGGTGAGTCAATAAGTAAGTCACACAGTTCTGTATGATGGCAGGTAAATAAAAACAAAGCACTCAGTTCTATGCAGCCGGTTTGGGAGGACTGATAAAACGATGTGATAAGTGCATCAATGTTGGTGGAAATTATGTTGAGAAATAAAGGGACAATTTATGTATAAAAATAAACTGGTTTCAAGTTGTTATCATATTTAGTTATTCTTCTACAGCCATTTGTGACTTACTTATTGACTTCCCCTCGTATATAGCATCATATAACCGTTCCTTTGCAGATCGTGGCTCTCATCAGGCCAGGCCGAAAAGACTCTAGATCTCTGGCCATGTCTCCTGCTCGTGCACCCTGGCGCCCAGGGAGTCAGCAATGTCCGGTGTCCATCTTCCTGCTGGTCGACCAGGAGCCAGGCCTCCCATCACTGATCTCTCCAAGCCGCTGTGACGGTTAATGTGGCCAGTGTATTTCAGAAACTGTTTTTGTGAGCCTGTTTCCTCAACGTTGACATCGTGTAGAATTGCGGCGTCTTTCTTCTTCTCAATCCGGAATATTCTAAGGACTTTTCTGTCACATTTCAGCTCTAAATCCCCAGTTTTCTTCTTCTCAATCCGGGATATTCTAAGGACTTTTCTGTCACATTTCAGCTCTAAATCCCCAGTTTTCTTCTTCTCAATCCGGGATATTCTAAGGACTTTTCTGTCACATTTCAGCTCTAAATCCCCAGTTTTCTTCTTCTCAATCCGGGATATTCTAAGGACTGTTCTGTCACATTTCAGCTCTGAATCCCCAGTTTTCTTCTTCAGTGACTGCGAAGTTGTCCATAACTCACATCCGCATGTTGTCTGAGGAAAGCTGCGCGCGCACCCGCTAGGGATGAACACTAAACTAGGCCGCAAGGAAGCCTAACACCCGAGGTAGAAGGGGAATAATTCAACAAGACTGTACGGTACATCTGACCCTCAGGTCATCATCATCATCATCATCATCATGAGGCAATAATTTTCCAGCTCGTGACTGTGATCGCAGGCGACTGGAAAGTCCTGATCCTTAGTTAGTTCCTCTGCCTTATGCATCTTCATGCCCAAGGTGTCTCTCATGTTCGCTCCCACGGGCGTATTGATCTAGCACTGCCTCCTCTCCCAGGAGCCAGGCCTTTCATCACTGTTTGTTCTGAATCTCCGTGCTGTTTAATATGGCCAAAGTGTGTCAGTTTTCCAGACACACTTTTCCCCCCTTTATTTATTTATTTTTTTTTTTTTTTTGCGTTCGCTCGCTTTAAACTCAAGCGCAGACCTCACAAGTACTACTAATTCCTGTGCACTGGACTCATTTTTACGTGTAGATTAGCTTTCCCTATTACCAGTGTCCCTCGCCATCAGTCCGACCCCACTCCGACTTCAGAGGTACTTGTAATTTATATCCCAAAGCCAAGAACGAGATGTCAACATTTTAGCCCATCTGAACGGTGTAGGGGTTGAACCTGCTACCTTGACATCAGCACACCGGATGTTAAAGAACGAGTTCTCTTGTCCATTCGACCATGCTGACCGCTTTCGAGACACAGTGCAATCCCTGTATGGAATATAAAATGTTAACACAACATTGGGTAACTTGAAACTGCAAGATGGACAACAATATATTAAATATTGAGCACAACCCACTACTGGCAACGCTGATCGTACCCGAAATAACCAAATTAATCAACAATATATTAATCATGATTGCGAGGTAATGTTACACTTTAGAGTAGAAGAGGGAATTTGAAACACACCTTCAAGTAACTCGACACCCCTTCAGGTAACTCGACACTCCTTCAGATAACTCGACACACCTTCAGGTAACTCAACACACCTTCAGGTAACTGGACACCCTATGATATGAGATATCAACAAACATCCATTTTGCTCTGCTCCTAGAATAAATAACTCGGCTTTGACGTCTTTATCTTATTCTTTTCTTGGAGTTTCATTTTCATAACTGTCGATGTTTAGTTGTGTTTGTGACCACGTCTTGAGAATCCTTCCCAAGAGGTTCTCAGTGTATTAACAAACACCACAAGCAGAATCGCTTCACTACAAAATGGATGTTGCGGTTAAAGCCTTCGTCAGCACATAAATAACAAACATACACTGATACAGCTACATGAACAACTTTCTTCAAAATGTATATAAAAGTGACTCATATTTCTAGAGGATTCTCATCATCATTCGCAACTGCCAGCGCTATCAAGAACACGTCACTCAAACAGTTCAAGAAGCCTGATACGGGGGGGGGGGGGGGGCGATGTCACGTGGCAAGACCAACACCAAAAGACAATAGACTCACAAGATGTGCAGCGAGGGAGCCGCCAAAATCGTAAGGCGACGAGCGGAGAGAACCTGCCTGCGAGCTACAGCAAAGAACAAGAACCTCAAGTAAACTCAAATGAAGCTACCACGAGGAAGATCGACGACAATCCATCACAGGCAAGGGCCAAGACATCTGAGAAGAAGAGTGAGGGAAGAAAGACACCAGAGTCGGAAACACCGACTCACAGGCGATCAGGTGGGTTGTCAAGTGTATCCAAGCGGAGCTGACAGATGAACAGATCCTGAAGCAGCTCCAGCAGGAGAATCTCCACATCCGAATCTTGAGGGTGGAGGGGATCCTGACGTACTCCAAGCTCCCTACTACACTAGCGGTGGTGACGACCGAGGGCAGCGAGATATACCAAGCCATGTATCGATCAGCAAGAAAATACAACACACTGAAAGATTCATTCCAAGAATCACCCAATGCTCAAGATGCCAGAGGGACGGCCACAACAGAACAACATGCCGCAGCAAGACAGAGATCTGTCTATACTGCGCCAACAACACGTATTCAAGGAATGTTTGTTGGCTTCCGAATGCCCAACAACGACAGAAAGTGTGCCAACTGCCTTGGCAAGCATGGAGCAAGATACCTGGGCTGTCCGTACCTCCATAGACACAGAGACGTCTTAAAGATCGCCATTACCACAAAGACACCATATAAGTACGCAATGCGGAGGTGCGAGACAGCCACGTGCATCTCACAAGCTGCAAGGTCTCAACTGCAAGGATAGATTGCTGTCAACAACTTAACTGACAGGCATCATCGGGTACTTCTCACACACTCGTACAAGACAACTTGCAAGTCGTGTGGGAGGCAAAATGCATGGTCCATTTTATTGCCGTTGGCTCGCTTACAAGCGGTAAACAGTCGCTAATGCAATACACAATATATAGCCACAGAATTATCTAACACAAACTGCTAACCCTATGCTAACTCTATCTACTAGTGAACACACAACTCCTAACGTTACTCTAAACGATGTGAACGCCCCAAGTCCAGTCTCCCGTCTGCCGGACATCTCTCCCGTGGTTACACACCCCGTGGGGGTGACCTTCTCCTTCGTGCGTGTTACCTCACATCGCACGCTGCTGGCAAAACGTGGCCTGTTGAGTGTCTACTCAACTGTGCTCTGGCTTCATGAGGTGCGGTGGTATCGTGATTAGAGTGCTAACTCTCTGAACACCGCCTGCGTGTATTCTGAGGGAGTGGCTAACCTTCCACGATTCCCTCATCTCCCCTGCTCTGGCCTCGGGCACCGTATCTCCTCCTGGTCCCTCCAGGATTGACCGCTCTCCCTGGCGGAGGGGATGCGGTTGAGTCTTTGACACACACCCGCCCCCCTTGTGTTGCGTCATCAACTTTCACTTATTGGTTGTGACGCAAGGAGGTTTCTACACAAAAAATTAGTGTCTCTAATTTTTGTCAAAGACTCTAGATAACCTGGCTCTGGGCTTTCCAATAGACTATTTAACAACTATTGTCACAATGTAGTAAAGCCTCACTTGGCTACTGGCAATCGCCACAAACTTGCCTGGTTGGCGTGAGCCCCTTCTCACATGCTATATTATATTTATCAGAGGTATGTCTGAACCGGACCGTTGTCTTATAAGACCTGCCCTCACATAGTAAATTAACTTACTACCCATACAAAGTTGACTTTATTAGGGTCAACACATGAATTGCTTCATGTCCCCCATATAATATTTAACAACCAATCTACAAGAGTGTGTGCGACAGGCTTTACCTCCTTCGCTTCCGCGCGTAAGACTTTATTACACTGTTAATTTAGTTCTTCGTTGTCTATTATGTCCCCTGGCACCAAAGTTATCTGCCTTTGATCTACAAATAGTGTATGCAATTTATATGTTTGTTTTTCTGGTTGTTTGCGTGTTTTGGATGTAATAAATCTACTAATCTAACTTCTACCCTATATTTCTAACTTATCTGTGTATGTATATTAGTTTTTTGAGTGTCATAATTTTGTTCAATGTGGCCGCAAGCAGGTGTATAACACTGATTCGTGACTACATTCTATTGTTATGAAACCCAAAATACTGTAATCTAAGTTCTAAACTATATGACAGACAACACATTCACACCAACACAATTTCCCTAGCGAAAACCAACATTTGCCAACCAATATTAAAAGTCGTTGCAGGCAGCAGAAGAATTTGCTGACTGCTTGCATTCTCTCCCGTCTATCTTCATTCATTCTCACTTTCACACTTCTGTCATACTCCTTTCACCCTTCCCTCTGTCACACATCTATTATCATTCCACACTAATTCTTCTGATCATTTAAAAACCGTTGAGTGACACTGTACAGATTTGGCTCAGTTTGAGAAATTTGAGCTCAATGACTGTGAGAAAATCGCTGCACGAGTCATGTATTTACAATATATTTACACGGGCGAGACAGGGTTGATGGCTTGTCCCTTTGATCTCATCATCTAATATGTTACACTAACCTAAAGTATCATATTTTATATTATAATAGACTATTCTCCTTTTATAACTAAGTATTTAATGTGTTAACTAAGTTCTATTATGTTAATTATATTATCTGTTTCATCCTACTCGTTATGTTCATCTAATCTAGGGGATGTAATGTAACTATTTAAATGTAATTAGTGTGATATGAGTTATGTACCTTAATTACCTGGATGATGTGCACATAAGTTATGTACTTTTCTAATACTATACTATCTATTGTTGTTAGATTGAAAATGAATCATATGATTAATGTTCTTAATCTAAATTATGTAGATGATGTATGTAACATGATAATATTAATTATTGGTAATGTTTGATCGATGGTATGGTTTTCCTTAATATGGAATAAACTAACCTAAACTAAAGCTAAATGAAATGTAACACTCTAAATGGTACTATTTCTATTAAAATTTTACTTTAGCTTGTAATTACCTATTTTTTTACGTCTAACCTAATATTTTAACTTAATTCTTAAGCTAAGTAAATGGTTTAATTAATGTACTAACTATCCTATTAAAATAAATGAGAACTATTATATTAACTAATTCTACCTCTAATTATTTATAACTATTTTTTTTTTTTAAATTATTATTTTACATATCACATTAAGTTTATATACACAGTATTCAGTTCTCTCAGGTTAGTAGTTGCCTTCCTGTTTGAATATTGGTTTAGGCACAATATAACTACATAATTTGCCTGGGTATCTGAAATACATTTTACGGTCATAATAATGTTCATCGGTAGTGCACGTGTAGAGATTCGCTGGTGTCGTAGCTTTGGTCTTTATGTGTCTGAAATTAAGCACTGTTCTGACACTGTTTTCTACATTTCACACAAATGATACACCGGCCTGGAGCTTAGTTGGAAATGAGCTGTCCTGATTCACACGGTAGTATCTAAGTTCTGTAGCACAGTTCTTAAGTTAATGTCTACGGACACATGATAGTTCGTTGTACTTGGTACACTCTTAAGCACACCATGGGTGTATATGTAACCTATTTTACATAGCATATTGTACTGTATTCATGTACTAACTATCACTCTACATTAATATGTGGGATTTCAGGTATTTTATCCTCTCAGATGGTAGAATTAGTGACCACCTGTACATCCGGTCATTTTGATGCATAACGCTATGAATGACCGCACTCGGGGAGTTGTCAGTCTGGACATTGCAGCGCACCTCCGTCAGAACTCGCTGGAGCTTTGCTACCGCATAGATGATCCATAGTGCTGCACCTGTGATATATAATCTCTGGACTAAGCAGGTGTGATCTTACGGCTCACGTAGCAGCTCGGGTGGGAGATGCTCTCACCAAATTGGCCTAGTACTGCTGGCATTTGTCCTAAAATAATAAACGAGCCTCGGATTAGGCAAGCGGAGGATTGGAATGTTACAAAAAGAATTTTCAATTTTGACAATGCAGAAATTAATAATGCATCTTTCACATTTCATTTTACAAATACTTATAAAACATTGGAATATTGAATTTCTGAGTAATTCACTAATTCCAGAAGGCTTCTGACCTGATTATTTCTGGTAGACATGGTCAGATTCATTCTTTTGGTACTAATTTTCTGGTAAGTCTTTAGTTGATCTTGAAAAATGACATGACCCAAGATGAATTTCTGTTAGGCCTAATTCGATTTTTCTCGGTTTGACAGTGAGACCGAAGAGTCGCAACCTATTAAAGCCATGTCTGAGCTTCAGTCAGTGTTTTGTCCAGTCATCAGTCTTCTGATATATTCATGTGTATTCTATAAGTTCACTATATGTATGTACATTGTCGGATTTGCCAGTCTCAGCTAGCTAGTGTAGTTGCGCTATGTATGTCTGTCGTCTGATCACTTAGGTGTTGTATGCAATATGTTCGTCTGTGTCTACTTCTGTCTGTTGTCTTGAAAAGTAAAGTTTACGCATGTTGACATGGAATATCTCTAAGTGTATGTTTATCGATATTTCATAGTCAACATGTACCATGGTTATGTACCACCTTGAATAGTCGTTGCCATTTCGTTGGTATGGAAGTAGCCTAAATCTGTCTTGATCAAGTTCAAGATCACCGGTTCTTGCACCGTTGTTTGTGTGTTTGTGGTAGAACTGACCCTTCCTCTATCAAATGGCTTGGGAGCCAGTATAGAAGGTTGTACTTCAGGTGTAGGATGTCTACCCTTAAACTTTTGTACCAATTGTTGACAGACATTACAAGCAAATCCATTATGAAAACATAATTTTATCTTATTGAAAAACCCTGGTTTGGTGTTGTTGTATGCAAGATGACCAGTTACCGGTGTTTTATGTGCATATTTTGGCATAGTTAACCGGTGTTGTTCAGGTAACACCTGTTTCTGGTTACCAGTAGCATGACCTGTAGTTGAAATGCCATTCTTACGTCTAAATAAACAAGATGCATTTTTGGTCACTCTGGCTTTGACCTTTAACAATTTTAAGTATGGAGACACATTAAGAGTAGATTTCTGGTGGTGTAAAAGTTTCTGTTTGTTTGTGTCATCTGTGCTGGTTGTAGGAAGCATCAGTAGTGTCTCATCTTGTAATATGTTATGATGTTTTGAAGTGTCTGTTTTGGCTGTTGTACTGGTTACCTTTACTTTTTCCCATGCACCTATTTCATCAATCGTACAATGTTTCAGTTGGGGTAAGCACCCCAAAATTAAGTCAGTACAAGGGTTGTTTAGTATTGCACAAGTAAAGGTACCAGAAAGAAAAGGAGAATCAATATGGGCTTTTGCCAAAGGGTAAATTTCAATGTTACCCGAAAAGGTACGGCATTTGACAGTATCACCTGTGTATTCACCCGGATTAACCAGTTCTTTCCGAAGACCAATAAGGGTGCTGCCGCTGTCCAGCAAACACTGGCATGGTACATTATTGACCATTGCATTGTGGAACACAAGATTGCCTCTGGAGGCTATTGCTGCGTTCACACTCTCAGATGAGCATAGTACTGTATGTCCATATTCTAGTTTTGAGTCTGTATGGAATTGGTGACATCGTTCACAGCTGTCGAAGCTCAACATATCGTTTGCCCCACACACATCTTCAGCTTGGCTGAAAGGTAAGGCACACTCAACCTCACCTTCATTTTCAACTGCACATTTATTCTTACTACCACTATCTAAAGAGGTGTCGATCAAAATGGCATTACTGGCTTTCATACGTTGCCGGCCAAGGCACTTATTACTATAATGGCCATAACAGGAACAAAAAAAAACATTTGATCGCACGCCTGCATGCAGATCTTTTACTTTGCTGCTTTTTGATAACATTTTCAAGATGAGCCGGATAATCTGGCGATTTGTCACACATTGAAGAAGTGTCATGAAAAAATTGACAGTAGATGCATTTTGATACTTTACTTTCTTTCTTGTGGACTTTATGAAATGGTTTTCTATTCTTCTGATAATTTTTTGGTTGGTCTTTCACACAAGAAACTATTTCCGAGTCAATTGAGGTCTTAAAAATATCTCTGTTTGCAGAAAAATATTTCGAGCCTTTTTTCTCAAACTGCTCGATGTTCTCAATGTCTGACTGCTGCAAAAATCTAGCAAAAGGAGAAGGTATGGTAGATATAACCTTGTCCATAGCAATTAAGTTTTTTAATCTATCAAAGTCTTTTCCTATGTTAGCTGCTTTCAGCCACCTGTTTAGTACCATCTGAACATTTGAGACGTAATCAATGAATGTCTCATTTTGTTTAGGTTTTAAATTTGAGAACTGACTCTGATACCCAGGGGCATCAAGTAAAAAGTGCTGCATAATCCTGTCACGGATGTATTGATAGTTAGATTTGAGCTCTGTTGGTATATCTTCTATTACTTTAAGGGGCTCACCACTTAGATTCTTCATATAAATAAGGGCCCACATATCTAAAGGAACTTGGTGATATCTAAATTGATACTCTACATTATCAGTCCAGGCTGCTATGGAGTCTTCTTTACAATAAGGGTTGATGATATTTTTGTATTTCTTGAACTTATTTTCCTCTTGCTGACTTTTTAATTTAGTGGCAGCTATTTCTGCGCGTGAGTCTAACTCTATACGTTTCATCCTTATCATTTCATCCATCTTTCTTTGGTGATCTAGTTCCAGTTGTTCCATTTTTTTATCATGCTCTAATTGTTGTTGCATACCTTGTAATTCTATTTGCTTACTCTGTTTGTCATGTTCTAGTTGTCTTTGTTTTGTTCTCGCAGCTATTTCTGCAACTTGTGTTTGCTGTCTTTCTAGTGCACGTTCGTTTCTTTCAGCATCTTGTTTTCGTATGCGTTCAGCTGTCTCAGCCTCTTTTGCTTCTGTAAATTTTTGATCTGCATATTGTTGTAGCTCTTTTCCTGTTAATTCTAGATCTTTACCTGCTTTTATGAAATCTGATAAAGTTGCCATCTTACTTTAGTACTTGGCTAACCGTGATAGGCAATGATGACTTTAATCAGTTATTTATCTTTGATATGTTATGTTGGTTCTTATCTGATCACTATCAGTTGTGCTTTCTGTTTATACCCTGCCCAGATTTATCTTGCAGAAAAACAGAGTATACAAATATGTCAACGCGTTACAAGCTGAAAAAGAGATGCACTATTAATCAACTTGCATGCCAAAATATATAAGTGTACTCAGCTTTAACGTTCCCGAGGATCGGGGAACGGAACTCCGTTGCCACAGGTCACCTTGGTACTTTAGGGTGGAGACACGTGTCGTTACCAGCAAACTATATTTGGTACACAGGGCCGTAATCAGGTGTAGTTCGCCCTTTGATATGCAGTGCCGTAGTAATCAGGCCTATTACACGATATGTTAACCCAGACCCCTATGGACAATGACTTAGACAATGACAGACAGATTCACGAACAACTAGAATATGTATTAAATAAATTAAATGTCAATGTCCTGTCTTTGCTCTATCAGTTATTGCCTTATGTTACTAATCTATTTAATTTCTGTACGTGTTGTGCAGGCAAGTATCATCTGCCTGGCCAAAAAATAGTTCCATCGTGACGGTAAACACAGAGAAAATATGACCAAAAATATGCATATCTGCTTTTAAAGAAATAAAAATAACATCATAATGTTTAAATAAATAAATATATTCCTTTAGTAGTTGAAATAAATAAATAATAAATGATATAACGTACCGATTCAGGCGGGCAGCCGTTTAGCAATTCTCTACACACTCGATTGCTGTATGCTAATGAGCCCAGACGACTGTTTGTCAATCATCTGACGTCACAGCACAGCGCGATGAAAAATCGATATTGTCGGCTGGCTTTGTATCGCTCCGCCGTGAATCATTTTTGGTACTCATTTCTCAATAAAAAGGTAAATATATAAATAAATATCAGAAAAACAAGAATATTAATACTTACAGCTTTGATGAATACATACTTTGACTAAATAAATATTCATAAACACAATTAAACAGTTTAATTACGTCACGATAGGCACATTTCTAGCTCTGCAAAATTTCTCTCGTCTGCACAAATCACCGTCACTACACAAATTAAACCCTAGTCTAGCCTCGTGGACGAGTGGAGTAGCTTGAATATTACATTCAAGCTTCACTTCTGACAACCACAATTACCATTTACTGTGGGTATTAGCTTGGCGCTTTCGTCCAAGCACCACTTCTTGACACCACAATTACCCTGGCCTGTCAACAACTTAACTGACAGGCATCATCGGGTACTTCTCACACACTCGTACAAGACAACTTGCAAGTCGTGTGGGAGGCAAAATGCATGGTCCATTTTATTGCCGTTGGCTCGCTTACAAGCGGTAAACAGTCGCTAATGCAATACACAATATATAGCCACAGAATTATCTAACACAAACTGCTAACCCTATGCTAACTCTATCTACTAGTGAACACAAAACTCCTAACGTTACTCTAAACGATGTGAACGCCCCAAGTCCAGTCTCCCGTCTGCCGGACATCTCTCCAGTGGTTACACACCCCGCGGGGGTGACCTTCTCCTTCGTGCGTGTTACCTCACATCGCACGCTGCTGGCAAAACGTGGCCTGTTGAGTGTCTACTCAACTGTGCTCTGGCTTCATGAGGTGCGGTGGTATCGTGATTAGAGTGCTAACTCTCTGACACCGCCTGCGTGTATTCTGAGGGAGTGGCTAACCTTCCACGATTCCCTCATCTCCCCTGCTCTGGCCTCGGGCACCGTATCTCCTCCTGGTCCCTCCAGGATTGACCGCTCTCCCTGGCGGAGGGGATGCGGTTGAGTCTTTGACAATTGCCAAGTTAAAGAAACAAGTCAAGCTATTTCAAACACCGGCACCAACCAGCGAAAATGAAAACCTACTTGCTGAAATAAAGGAGATCCAGCAAAACATCAAACAAGAGGTGGAACATATGGCGCTGATAAAGAAGGAAAACGAAGAAATCCTACAAAACATCAAATCAGAGAGAGAACTGGAAAAAGCGATAAGGGAATTATTCCAAACATAATTTTTAAAAACTAGCAGAAGCCGCGGAAAAGACCACAGAGAAGCCGTAAGATGAAACCCAATAAAAGAACACAGAGAAGCCGTAAGATGAAACCCAATAAAAGACCACAGAGAAGCCGTAAGATGAAACCCAATAAAAGACCACAGAGAAGCCGTAAGATGAAACCCAATAAAAGACCACAGAGAAGCCGTAAGATGAAACCCAATAAAAGACCACAGAGAAGCCGTAAGATGAAACCCAATAAAAGACCACAGAGAAGCCGTAAGATGAAACCCAATAAAAGACCACAGAGAAGCCGTAAGATGAAACCCAATAAAAGACCACAGAGAAGCCGTAAGATGAAACTCAATAAAAGACCACAGAGAAGCCGTAAGATGAAACCCAATAAAAGACCACAGAGAAGCCGTAAGATGAAACCCAATAAAAGACCACAGAGAAGCCGTAAGATGAAACCCAATAAAAGACCACAGAGAAGCCGTAAGATGAAACCCAATAAAAGACCACAGAGAAGCCGTAAGATGAAACCCAATAAAAGACCGAGCCAGAACCGCAAGCCAACGCCAGCAGCCCAACTATGATGCCCAAGAAATTCAAGGGGAAACCACTATCCCGCCAGACCTCTGAAGAAAACCTAGAGGAGCACCATAACGACGGCACAGAGTACACCCCGTCGTCACCATGGTTTCCACCTCCACCTCCCTTGGAGCTTCTCCTCAAGCACAGCGCAGAATAAGAAAGGCGACAGGAACGCAAAAAACTCGAAATAGAAAACAGGTGCAAGGATTTCGAAAGGTGCCGGGAAGAGACATTGCGCAAGCAGGACAATGAAAACATCGAAAAGCTGCTACCGGCAATACAGAAAAAAAGGAGGCAAAAAGACCAAATAAAAAGTCCTTATAAGGACTGCAACCAGTCACGTCAGACGAGCCAGGGGCCTTCACTAACCAAAGAAACCACCAGAGGAGACAGGCACAAAGGACAACTCACCGACCAACCCCTCAGCTGACGTCACAGACACAAACGCTTATGTAACCAGAGTTTTCTTTTAAATCTACAAAACCACGTATCTCAACTCTAACCACCGCTGAAGAAGCAGGTTGAACGAGACCGAATTTGTAATCTTTGTTTTTGAATCAATCATTTATCAGTTATCAGTTATCAGTTGGGGTATCTTCGTTGCACTTCGGACATGTCCATAGGTGCTCAGATCCTCCCCCCAGCATATGCATCAGCGTCCGGTGGCTAATAGTGCCAGTTCTGTGTTAGTTGACGAGGCGCTTTGTTTTCCCGACGTACCTCTCGCGTCTGGCTGTGCCGATTCTTACTCCCAGGTCTTTCATCCTGGACAGCGATGTGGAATCATTGACGTCAAAGTCCTCTGTTCTCGCCATATCTTTAAGGACGTTAATAACATCGGCACGATCCATGGGCTGGCCATCTACAGGGGGTGCAGAGCCAGCCAGTTTGTCAGCTCGTTCATTTCCCTCGACTCCCGCATGTCCCGGGACGAAGATGAAGGTGACTTTACGGACAACAGACTTCTGCAGCGATTCAGTCCACTGTCTACGTACAGATCCAGCTTCGACCTTCTGAATCATGCTCATTGAATCACTTAGTACACACACGTTGGTATAATGCTGTGACTCCAGCCATATGAAAGCCTGTGTAACTGCCATCACCTCCATCGTCATGCTGCTCGTGGTCATAGAGTGGGCACCACTGGATTCTTGAACGGTTCGGCCCGCTGAACGGGCTGTAAATGCCCACGCACTTCTCTGCTGCTTTACAACAGATCCATCTGTATAGATGAGCACTTCGGGGCTATCTGAGTGATCATAGATGAGCGCGTTAACCTCTGCATTGACAGCGGCAGGGTTCTGCTCTCTGCACCGTCTGTCGAGTGTGATAATGCAGGAGAAAGTGCACTTAAAAGCTGGAGGCACCGGCACCCAGTCCTTGCCGGGGTTGATACTGGTAAGACTGCAGACCTGTCTGACGACATCTTCCGCCCGACCCATCCATGATTTGCCCCTCTTTAGCCTGTCACCCTTTTCTCTGAATATAGCGTCATGCAGAGGGTGCTGCTCATCTGCACTTATTTTTAAGTATGCACGAGCTCTCCAGATCTTGATCCTGTGTTCCATTGTCGGGAAGTCAAGGAGGTATCTCATTGCTACACAGATGGTGTCTCTCGTGCAGCCCAAAATAATGCGCATGGTTTCGTTTTGTATCAAGCGAGCAAGCAGTAGAGGATTCTGTACCCCCACGCTATCTCACAGACGGTAGTCTGCAAATGTGTGGGCAATATTAAAACGAAGTCGTGGTTCAAAACAATTTATAAATTTATTTGCCAAGTTTACTCATTTATATATACATGATGCACACTAGAATCGGGTATACCAACGATACATGTGCAGAAAATAATGATATAAGCAGGGTGAACTTCATTAATTTATCGCATGGCAGACACAGAGAAGGTTGGAAAGTCGCCTGGTTGAGTTCACCGGGAGACAAAGAAGAAATCGTGAAAAATGGCAGCCACGGACATAGAGTTTGGGAACGTTCTTCTGCTTGCTGCTCTCCGCCTCGCTTTCCTGTTAGAGCTTTTAGTAGAAAATACAAATAGTTAGATTACGAGAAATGGAGACATGATCAACACAGAGACAGTGTATATACCTGACAACTGATGACGGCAGCCTCTGTTTATTATGTCTGACTTTCTGGCAGCAGTTACACGTAGCTAAATGTTTGTATTTGCTACAGTTGTATCTATCCTGCCGCAGGCGTGACTTCACTACAGCTGTTCGGTGTACAGTTAGGAAGAGATGTCGGTGTCCAGTTAGGAAGAAATGTCGGTGTACAGTTAGGAAGAGATGTCGGTGTACAGTTAGGAAGAGATGTCGGTGTCCAGTTAGGAAGAGATGTCGGGTATCTAGTTAGGAAGAGATGTCGGTGTACAGTTAGGAAGAGATGTCGGTATCTAGTTAGGAAGAGATGTCGGTGTCCAGTTAGGAAGAACTTTGGCTGGACTGTCTGTGTGCTGATATTATTTACATGTTCCATCCCCCACTCCAATCTTTACAGGGATCTGTCTATTGCTGTATTTTATCTCTTACTAGGATCTGTCTTTTGCTGTATCTCATATATTACATGGATATGACTATTGCTGTATTTCATCTCTTACTATGATCTTTCTATTGCTGTATCTCATCTCTTACTAGGATCTGTCTATTGTTGTATCTCATCTCTTACTAGGATCTGTCTATTGTTGTATCTCATCTCTTATTATGTTCTGTCTATTGCTGTATCTCATCTCTTACAAAGATCTGTCTATTGTTGTATCTTATCTCTTACAAGGATCTGTCTATTGTTGTATCTCATCTCTTACTAGGATCTGTCTATTGTTGCATCTCATCCCTTATTAGGATCTGTCTATTGTTGTATCTTATCTCTCACTAGGATCTGCCTATTGTTGCATCTCATCCCTTACTAGGATCTGCCTATTGCTGTATCTCATCTCTTACTAGGATCTGTCTATTGTTGTATCTCATCTCTTATTATGTTCTGTCTATTGCTGTATCTCATCTCTTACAAGGATCTGTCTATTGTTGTATCTTATCTCTTACAAGGATCTGTCTATTGTTGTATCTCATCTCTTACTAGGATATGTCTATTGTTGCATCTCATCCCTTATTAGGATCTGTCTATTGTTGTATCTTATCTCTCACTAGGATCTGCCTATTGTTGCATCTCATCCCTTACTAGGATCTGTCTATTGCTGTATCTCATCTCTTACTAGGATCTGTCTATTGCTGTATCTCATCTCTTACTAGGAACTGTCTGTTGCTGTATCTCGTATATTACAAGGATCTGTCTATTGCTGTATCTCATATCTTACAGGGATCTATATATTGCCGTATATCAAATCTTACAGACAATAAATGAATAACCGAATAACGAGAAGTAGATATTGAGCTTTACTTTAACACGATATTTTTTTAATTGTTGCGTATCCCTTACCGGACGGTGCAGTCAACACCAGCATTTTTCAGCTGCTGTTGATGTACTATGCAAGTGTTACGTTCAGTACTTTGCTATTGCTTTCTGAACGACCGGCTCCCATACCAGCACGTTATAACACAACACGACACGGTCTGCTGCACAAATCGGTCGCAGCTGAGCTTCGAACGCCTGGTACCCGGCTCACGAGCCGCGTTCGCAAGCCTTTAGCCACGAAGCCGGCTATTACAAGTAACAAACCGGACGTTGCGGCTAAAGCCTTCGTCAGCACAGAACAAACAAACATAAACCGACACACTACACAGGAAACACTACATGAAAATATTAAAGTTACTTATCTGTATCCTTGCACGGCTGAAAACGTCTTTGAGCAACTATCAGTGGGTGGAGTTAGCCGGGTGTGTGGTGGTTCAGGCGGTAACTGGACTTGAGGCCAATAACGCCAGAACGAAGCTCAGTGATTGACTTAGCCTCCAAATGGGGAGGGGGGCGCCGCACCCGCTGGGGGTGAATAGGGAGGAGGGACCCCAGGTGAGCGAAAGGTGCAAATAGAGATTAGTATAGCACTATAGCCGGCTCTGTGGTGAAGGTGTCATGGACGCAGTTCGCAAATATGCATCCAGTGCTTGAAATGCATCTGCGAGCGATTTGGGTGCAGACCGCGCTGCGTTTGTTTTCATAAAATAGTATGAGTGCCGGTCGCTCTGAAAGCAATGAAACACCACTGAACGCAAATTTATCAATACATCACAAACAGCACAAATTATGACGGGGCGGACTGAGACGTTCTGTAAAGGATATTAACTAACTTTTTTAGTGGGCGATACAAATGCGGGGATAGGGTGGGGCGTTAGAAGTTAAATGAAACGTGTTGGCCATTGAGGCCGTGAGGGGATATGTCTATAGCTGTATTTCATATATTTTACAAGGATCACCTATTGTTGTATCTCGTATCTTCCAAGGATCTGTCTATTGCTATCTCATATATTGCATCATATATGCTATCACAGTGCTACATAACTCCATTCCTACCATTACCATCGCAGACATACCATCACAATGCTACATAACACAATTCTCAGACATACCATCACAATGCTACATAACACAATTCTCAGACATGCCATCACAATGCTACATAACAGAATTCCTAACATTACCACCACAGTGCTACATAACTCAATTCCTAGCCCTAATCTCACACTACTATATAACCCAATCCACGGCTTTAGTTTACAATCACAGTGCTACATAAATGAATCCTCAGAACTTACTGAACCTCCCTTCCACAAGCACGGGTCAGGGTTCGACCCAGCCTCATTTAATGGATCCGGAATGTTTCCACCGAGACAGCTAAAACGCCTGGCATAATACTGACCAGATGACCAGTCCTGAACAGTTAGATGACCGACAGGTATGCTACCCAGAGTATCCTAATTATGCCCTAACGGCCTTCACGTAAACCAGCATGAGTTACCTGTGACGAGATTTGAAAACACGTGTTTAGCATCCACTCCGGCCAGACGTCTGATTTTGATGCTAATCATGTTTGTGTTTTCAAACATGTCATTAAGGAGGTTGTTACCTGGGCTGGCATACCTTAGCATTGTTTACCTGTCGACTCGCTCCTGCTGCCTGGAAGAGGGTGGCAACGGCTGTCTTGCAGGTTTCAGAAATCCCCAAGAAGAGATAAACTCCGTGGGCGACGTACCAGGTACCCATGTGTTAATGGATTTGTGTTCTAATTTTACGACAATCGGTGCAGACGTGTTTTCGGTACTTCCCGGAAGTGACGCTTATTTTTTATTAACTGAACATTTGTTTACAATTTATTCTTCCCCAGTTTACATTTTCCTAGCACACATGTTCCAAAACCTCATTTGTGGAATACATCAGTTCGCTGGAACTCATCAATCATGTCTCGTCTTTTGTGAAACCAAGTTATTCAGTGGCAATTCGTGTAGGATATTGTTGGACACGATACAACCATTAATTTAGCTTTGTAAATGCGCACATCCTTGACAATTGGTAAAGAAGCTTACAAATCCCTAGGCGCCTTGGAGATGTGGTTTTAGAGAAGAATGCTATAACAATTAATTTGACACGTTGCGTTGCAAAGACAACTTATCACAAACATCAGAAAGAAGCAGTCATCATTGTTTGGCCACATTATGAGAAGACAAACATTGGAACAAGCAGTCATCATTGTTTGGCCACATTATGAGAAGACAAACATCAGAAACAAGCAGTCATCATTGTTTGGCCACATTATGAGAAGACAAACATCAGAAACAAGCAGTCATCATTGTTTGGCCACATTATGAGAAGACAAACATTGGAACAAGCAGTCATCATTGTTTGGCCACATTATGAGAAGACAAACATTGGAACAAGCAGTCATCATTGTTTGGCCACATTATGAGAAGACAAACATTGGAACAAGCAGTCATCATTGTTTGGCCACATTATGAGAAGACAAACATCAGAAACAAGCAGTCATCATTGTTTGGCCACATTATGAGAAGACAAACATCAGAAACAAGCAGTCATCATTGTTTGGCCACATTATGAGAAGACAAACATTGGAACAAGCAGTCATCATTGTTTGGCCACATTATGAGAAGACAAACATCAGAAACAATCAGTCATCATTGTTTGGCCACATTATGAGAAGACAAACATTGGAACAAGCAGTCATCATTGTTTGGCCACATTATGAGAAGACAAACATTGGAACAAGCAGTCATCATTGTTTGGCCACATTATGAGAAGACAAACATCAGAAACAAGCAGTCATCATTGTTTGGCCACATTATGAGAAGACAAACATCAGAAACAAGCAGTCATCATTGTTTGGCCACATTATGAGAAGACAAACATCAGAAACAAGCAGTCATCATTGTTTGGCCACATTATGAGAAGACAAACATCAGAAACAAGCAGTCATCATTGTTTGGCCACATTATGAGAAGACAAACATTGGAACAAGCAGTCATCATTGTTTGGCCAGATTATGAGAAGACAAACATTGGAACAAGCAGTCATCATTGTTTGGCCACATTATGAGAAGACAAACATCAGAAACAAGCAGTCATCATTGTTTGGCCACATTATGAGAAGACAAACATCAGAAACAAGCAGTCATCATTGTTTGGCCACATTATGAGAAGACAAACATCGGAACAAGCAGTCATCATTGTTTGGCCACATTATGAGAAGACAAACATCAGAAACAAGCAGTCATCATTGTTTGGCCACATTATGAGAAGACAAACATCAGAAACAAGCAGTCTATCATTGTTTGGCCACATTATGAGAAGACAAACATTGGAACAAGCAGTCATTCATTGTTTGGCCACATTATGAGAAGACAAACATTGGAACCAAGCAGTCATCATTGTTTGGCCACATTATGAGAAGACAAACATCAGAAACAAGCAGTCATCATTGTTTGGCCACATTATGAGAAGACAAACATCAGAACAATCGCAGTCATCATTGTTTGGCCACAGTTATGAGAGACAAACATCAGAAACAAGCAGTCATCATTGTTGGCCACATTATGAGAAGACAAACATCAGAAACAAGCAGTCATCATTGTTTGGCCACATTATGAGAAGACAAACATTGGAACAAGCAGTCATCATTGTTTGGCCCATTATGAGAAGACAAAAACATTGGAACAAGCAGTCATCATTGTTTGGCCACATTATGAGAAGAGCAAACATTGGAACAAGCCAGTCATCATTGTTTGGCCACATTATGAGAAGACAAACATCAGAACAAGCAGTCATCATTGTTTGGCCCACATTATGAGAAGACAAACATCAGAAACAAGCAGTCATCATTGTTTGAGGCCACATTATGAGTAAGACAAAACATCAGAAACCATCAGTCATCATTGTTTGGCCACATTATGAGAAGAACAAAACATCAGGAAGCAAGCAGTCATCATTGTTTGGCCACATCTATGAGAAAGACAAACATTGTGAAACAAGCGGTCATCAATTGTTTGGCCACATTATGAGAAGACAAAACATCAGAAACACAAGCAGTCATCCAGTGTTTGGCCACATTATGAGAAGACAAAACATTGGGAAAAACAAGCAGTCATCATTGTTTTGGCCCCCATTATGAGAAGCACAAACATTCAGAAACAAGCAGTCATCATGTTTTGGCCCACATTATGAGAAGACAAACATTCAGGAAACAAGCAGTCGTCATTGTTTGGCCACATTATGAGAAGACAAACAATCAGAAACAAGCAAGTCATCATTGTTTGGCACATTATGAGAAACAAACATCATGGAACAAGCAGTCATCATTGTTTGGCCACATTATGAGAAGACAAACATCAGAAACAAGCAGTCATCATTTTTTGGGCCCCACATTATGAGAAGACAAACTTTCAGAAACAAGCAGTCATCTTTGTTTGGCCACATTATGAGAAGACAAACATTAAAACAAGCAGTCATCATTGTTTGGCCACATTATGAGAAGACAAAACATTGGAACAAGCAGTCATCATTTTTTGGCCACATTATGAGAAGACAAACATCAGAAACAAGCAGTCATCATTTTTTTGGCCACATTATGAGAAGACAAACATCAGAAACAAGCAGTCATCATTGTTTGGCCACATTATGAGAAGACAAACATCAGAAACAAGCAGCCATCATTTTTTGGGCCACATTATGAGAAGACAAACATCAGAAACAAGCAGTCATCATTGTTTGGCCACATTATGAGAAGACAAACATCAGAAACAAGCAGTCATCATTTTTGGCCACATTATGAGAAGACAAACATTGGAAAAAAGCAGTCATCATGGTTTGGCCCATGATGAGAAGACAAACATTGGAAACAAGCATTCATCATTGTTTGGCCCACATTATGAGAAGACAAACATTCAGGAAACAAGCAGTCATCATTTTTTGGCCACATTATGAGAAGACAAACATCAGAAACAAGCAGTCATCATTTTTTGGGCCCACATTATGAGAAGACAAACATCAGAAACAAGCAGTCATCATTTTTTGGCCACATTATGAGAAGACAAACATCAGAAACAAGCAGTCATCATGTTTGGCCACTTTATGAGAAGACAAACACAGAAAAAGCAGTCTTTCATTTTTTGGCACATTATGAGAAGACAAACTTTGGGAACAAGCAGTCATCTTTGTTTGGCCACATTATGAGAAGACAAACTTTGGGAACAAGCAGTAAATTGTTTGGCCACATTATGAGAAGACAAACATCAGAAACAAGCAGTAAATCATTTTGGGCCAATTATGAGAAGACAAACATCAGAAACAAGCAGTCATCATTGTTTGGCCACATTATGAGAAGACAAAACATCAGAAACAAGCAGTCATCATTGTTTGGCCACATTATGAGAAGACAAACATTGGAAACAAGCAGTCATCATTGTTTGGCCACATTATGAGAAGACAAACATAGGAACAAGCAGTCATCATTGTTTGGCCACATTATGAGAAGACAAACATTCAGAACAAGCAGTCATCATTGTTTGGCCACATTATGAGAAAGACAAACATTGGAACATGCTGTGACAATCGGAAATATTTGTGGAAAGCGAGGTCAGGAAAGATAGCATGGGAAATTGTTGAGTCTTGTGATATGGCACTGAAGGGAGTCAACACACGAATAGAACCATGCTATCGGCGATCGCAATTTGTGGAGAGGCATGATCGACCACACCAACCGGCAAAAGCACTGGGTGATGATGAAGAAAGGTGTACAGATGTTTTAGTAGGAAACTAATGTTGTAGTCTCCTCTTACTTTACCTCTCATAAGTAATTTATTATGTCATGTAGATTTCATTGTTCATAGCTGTCCATATTTATATATTCTATCTATCTATCTCCACGAGGGCTTCAAATTATAACCTTAATTTTGGATGATATATTATGAATAAGTAAAGACAAAAATGTATAAGTTTTCAATGTTTTCTCAACTGCGTTCAATGCAAGTCCTACAGCGCCGATAAAGTGCCTGGATTCTTGTAGAAAAAGAATTCTCTTGGTCGCGTGTGTAACCACTCATGCACGACCTGATGTAGCTCTTCATTGGACCGAAACATTTTTAAACGACCTACTCCATTCATACACTTGATGGACTGACAGGCGTGCAACACCATACTGGACCTTCATTCACCAATGAATTTCTATAAGTTTCACTCCGTCACTGATTTTTTTTTTTTTTTAAACGGATGACAGAACGCAGCTCCTCTTTCGTGCATGTCAAAAGTCGGGCGGCCATCTTTAAACTGTCCATATGACGTCACCGTGTTCGTGTACACCGTGATGTCACGTGTTCAACACTCTTGACATCCTGAACAACAATATTGACATGTTACAAGGACAATGACATGGTATTGTAGTTTCTATCACAACAATATTGACAGGTTACAAGACAATGACATGGTTATTGCAGTTTCTATCACAACAATATTGACAGGTTACAAGACAATGACATGGTTATTGCATTTCTATCACAACAATATTGACATGTTACAAGACAATGACATGGTTATTGCAGTTTCTATCACAACAATATTGACAGGTTACAAGACAATGACATGGTTATTGTAGTTTCTATCACAACAATATTGACAGGATATAAGACAATGACATGGTTATTGCAGTTTCTATCCCAACAATATTGACATGTTACAAGACAATGACATGGTTATTGCAGTTTCTATCACAACAATATTGACATGTCACAAGACAATGACATGGTTATTGCAGTTTCTATCACAACAATATTGACATGTTACAAGACAATGACATGGTTATTGCAGTTTCTATCACAACAATATTGACAGGTTACAATACAATGACATGGTTATTGTAGTTTCTATCACAACAATATTGACAGGTTACAAGACAATGACATGGTTATTGTAGTTTCTATCACAACAATATTGACATGTTACAAGACAATGACATGGTTATTGCAGTTTCTATCACAACAATATTGACAGGTTACAAGACAATGACATGGTTATTGCAGTTTCTATCACAATTTTCTAGCCCCCTCGTATATATACTTTCTGTTTGTCTGCCTGTCTGTCTGCCTGAGTGTGTGCGTGGGTGCGTGCGTGTGTGTGTGTGTGTGTATGTGTCTGTCTGTCTGTCTGTTTGTCTCTTTGTCTGTCTGTCTGTCTGTCTGTCTGTATGAATAGCATCATTATGTACTTGCGCGGACGTGCACATCTCTCCACAGATCTCAGTCCTTTGTATCCATGATCAACTTCGCTGATGATATTCCTCCACGCCACCGTCTCAGCCCATCCAGCATCATTTCTATTCATCTGATAGACATATAGCTGTAGTCAAACCACGGAAGGGGTAATACTTCCCAAAAGTTGAGAAACCCTGTTCTAGATGTAAACTGACCTCTGCAGTGACAGATGCATTTTGTCGCACTCTTCATTTCCCCACTTCTCATTTACTGATTGCGATACTATTGTTTTTATCTTGATCCTTGTCCTTTCCCGAAGCTTCGTTTTGTCATGTAATGATGCTTTCTCTTTCTTATGCCAGCTGATATTGTTTCACTTATTGATTTCTGCTCTGTTCCTGCCGTTCCTGGTCGCAGTTAGTTGTGCTGTTTTCGTCCGTTTGACATCCGTCTGTCGTGTCATTGATGTCTGACAGTGTGTAGGCTCAACTCCTGTCATGGGTGGTTGTAACTGGAGCACAGCAGTGTTGGTTGAGACGTGGTTAAAGTAGTTGCTGTCCGGACAGCACTAGAACATAACCAGCTCCAGTAATAACTGTGAGGACATTATTTATTGTAACATCTAGGACATCATCGATTATAGTAACAGCTGGGACATAATCTATTACAATAACAGCTAAGACATAATGAGCTGAAGTAATAACTATGAATTTGAATAACGAAGACACAAACCATAGATTGCACGATTTATTGCCTGGCATATTTCGCTGCATCTCGTCAGGTACATACTGCAGAAATCACACAACTTACGTGAATTAATTAGATAAATCCTTCAGACTATGAGGATAACTATTACATAGTAATAACTATGAGGAAATTGTTCTAACTATGAGGTCGATTTTATTTAAGCGACATAACCAGCTGTAGTAATAGTAACACCAAGGACAGTATCAGTTATAGTAAATGTCAAAAAACTGTCATCTACCGCATATAGTACCTTGCGGGGCAGGACAAGGACAGTCTTGAGTCTGAAAAATTAAAACCGCCTGGCTAGTGTAGTCACCGCGAACTGTGCAGGTTAGGGTTTTCTTTTTTTTTCCCCCGACATAAATAAATCCACGCCTTACCGAGGATTCGAACCCGGGTCTCCCGAATGAGAAACCAGAGTTCTAGCCACTCGGCCAGCCGCTATAGCAACACCTAGAAATAAACCCACATATAGTAACAATTAGGACAAAATCACATATAGTAACATTTAGGACATAACCACATATAGTAACAATTAGGACAAAATCACATATAGTAACAATTAGGACATAATCACATATAGTAACAGTTAGAACATAACCACATATAGTAACATTTTGGACATAACCACATATAGTAACAATTAGAACATAACAGCATATAGTAACAATTAGGACATAACCACATAATGTACCAATTAGGACATAAACAGATATAGTAACAATTAGGACATAACGACATATAGTAACAGTTAGGACATAACCACATATAGTAACAATTAGGACAAAATCACATATAGTAACAATTAGAACATAACAGCATATAGTAACAATTAGGACATAACCACATAATGTACCAATTAGGACATAAACAGATATAGTAACAATTAGGACATAACGACATATAGTAACAGTTAGGACATAACCACATATAGTAACAATTAGGACATAACCACATATAGTAATAAATAGGACATAACCACATATAGTAACAATTAGGACATATCCAGATATAATAACAATTAGGAAATAACCAAATATAGTAAAAATTAAGACTAACCAGTTATAATAACAATTAGGACATAACCAGATATAGTAACAATTAGGACATAACCACATATAGTAACAATTAGGACATAGCCAGATATAGTAACAATTAGGACATAACCAGATATAATAACAATTAGGACATAACCACATATAGTAACATTTAAGACATAACGAGGTATAGCAACAGTTAGGACATAGCCAGATATTGTAATAGAGAGACAGGCCTGTTTGATGTAGCAGTTAGGACATACACAGATAAGCTAACATGCTTAGGACAAAATCAGAGATAGAAATAACATGGTCTCCGCCAGTTTTAGTAATAACTAGCATATAATCAGTTGTAATCATGGCTAGAGCATAATCATTTGAAGTAACAACTAGGATATAATCAGTTAAAGGACCAGCTTGAACATAACCATATCTCGTAACAAGAAGGACAGGCGTGTGTGTTTTAGAAACACGCCCCTTTTAGTTGCAGAATATATGTGAAAGAACTGAGGACCTGTGATTGTTTCGAGTTATTAACACACTTGGATGTGAGAGTTTTGTAGACTGGTGATAGATTCGAGTCATTGACACCTTTAAGTGTGGGAGAACGCCATTGTTGCTCTTTCCAACAGTGACAGAACACCGTTGTTGTTCTTTCCAACACTGATAGAACGCCTTTCTTGTTCTTACCAACACTGATAGAACGCCTTTCTTATTCTTTCCAACACTGATAGACCGCCTTTCTTGTTCTTTCCAACACTGACAGAACGCCGTTGTTCTTTCCAACATTGACAGAACGCCGTTGTTGTTCTTTCCAACACTGACAGAACGCCGTTGTTCTTTCCAACACTGACAGAACGCCGTTGTTCTTTCCAACACTGACAGAACGCCGTTGTTGTTCTTTCCAACACTGACAGAACGCCGTTGTTCTTTCCAACACTGACAGAACGCCGTTGTTGTTCTTTCCAACATTTACAGAACGCCATTGTTGTTCTTTCCAACACTGACAGAACGCCGTTGTTGTTCTTTCAAACACTTACAGAACGCCATTGTTGTTCTTTCCAACACTGACTGAACGCCGTTGTTGTTCTTTCCAACACTGACAGAACGCCGTTGTTGTTCTTTCCAACACTGACAGAACGCCGTTGTTGTTCTTTCCAGCGCTGACAGGACGCCGTTGTTGTTGTTGTTGTTGTTGTTGTTGGTGGTGGTGGTGGTGGTGGTGGTGGTGGTGGTGGTGGTGGTAGTGGTGGTGATGATGATGATGATGATGATGATGATGATGATGATGATGATGATGATGATGATGATGATGATGATGATGATGATGATGATGATGATGAGCGCCTCTTGTATCAATCTATCCTCCGACATGCCACGTTGCGTCCAACCGTTTTCCCAACCTCAGATGGAACAGCAGATACAGTTAGTCCCATAGCCGCTAGTCGCGTGGAGTGTAAGATCTTCACGTATTCTAGGCTACAACGTGTG
>JACEFZ010010847.1:152500-162500 GCA_014155875.1 Cepaea nemoralis | reverse complement strand
GATGTAAGAGTCACAGAAACGTCGATGTAAGAGTCACAGAAACGTAGATGTAAGAGTCACATAAACGTCGATGTAGAGTCACATAAACGTCGATTTAAGAGTCACAGAAGCGTAGGTGTCAGAGTCACAGAAACATAGATGTAAGAGTCACAGAAACGCCGATGTAAGAGTCACAGAAACGTCGATGTAAGAGTCACAGAAAAATAGTTGTAAGAGTCACAGAAACGTCGATATAAGAGTCACAGAAACGTAGATATAAGCGTCACAGAAACATAGATGTAAGAGTCACATAAACGTCAATGTAAGAGTCACAGAAACGTCAATGTAAGAGTCACAGAAACATAGATGTAAGAGTCACAGAAACATAGATGTAAGAGTCACAGAAACGTCAATGTAAGAGTCACAGAAACATAGATGTAAGAGTCAAATAAACGTCGATGTAAGAGTCAAATAAACGTCGATGTAAGAGTCACAGAAACGTCGATGTAAGAGTCACAGAAACGTAGATGTAAGAGTCACATAAACGTCGATTTAAGAGTCACAGAAACGTAGGTGTCAGAGTCACAGAAACGTAGATGTAAGTGTTACAGAAACGTCGATGTAAGAGTCACTGAAACGTAGGTGTCAGAGTCACTGAAACGTAGGTGTCAGAGTCGCAGAAACGTAGGTGTCAGAGTCACAGAAACGCCGATGTAAGAGTCACAGAAACGTCGATGTAAGAGTCACAGAAACGTCGATGTAAGAGTCACAGAAACATAGATGTAAGAGTCACAGAAACATAGATGTAAGAGTCACAGAAACATAGATGTAAGAGTCACAGAAACATAGATGTAAGAGTCACAGAAACATAGATGTAAGAGTCACAGAAACATAGATGTAAGAGTCACAGAAACATAGATATCAGAGTCACAGAAACGTCGATGTAAGAGTCACAGAAACATAGATGTAAGAGTCACAGAAACGTCGATGTAAGAGTCACAGAAACATAGATGTAAGAGTCACAGAAACATAGATGTAAGAGTCACAGAAACATAGATGTAAGAGTCACAGAAACATAGATGTAAGAGTCACAGAAACATAGATGTAAGAGTCACAGAAACATAGATGTAAGAGTCACAGAAACATAGATATCAGAGTCACAGAAACGTCGATGTAAGAGTCACAGAAACATAGATGTAAGAGTCACAGAAACGTCGATGTAAGAGTCACAGAAACGTCGATGTAAGAGTCACAGAAACATAGATGTAAGAGTCACAGAAACATGGATGTTGGATTTCTATAAATTAGATGTGTGACGTGGTGAAGTGGTGAAGCGTAGATGTAAGAGTCACAGAAACGTAGATGTAGGATTTCTAGACATTAGATTGTGACGTGGTGAAGCGTAGATGTAAGAGTCACAGAAACATAGACGTAAGAGTCACAGAAACATGGATGTTGGATTTCTATAAATTAGATGGGTGACGTGGTGAAGTGGTGAAGCGTAGATGTAAGAGTCACAGAAACATGGATGTAGGATTTCTATAAATTAGATGTGTGACATGGTGAAGCGTAGATGTAAGAGTCACAGAAACGTAGATGTAAGAGTCACAGAGACGTAGATGTAAGAGTCACAGAAACCTAGATGTAAGAGTCACAGAAACATAGATGTAAGAGTCACATAATCGTAGATGTAAGAGTCACAGAAACATAGATGTAAGAGTCACAGAAACATAGATGTAAGAGTCACAGAAACATAGATGTAAGAGTCACAGAAACATAGATGTAAGAGTCACAGAAACATAGATGTAAGAGTCGCAGAAACCTAGATGTAAGAGTCACAGAAACATGGATGTAGGATTTATAGAAATTAGATGTGTGACATGGTGAAGCGTAGATGTAAGAGACAAAAACATGCATGTAGGATTTCTATAAATTAGATGTGTGATATGGTGAAGCGTAGATGTAAGAGTCACAGAAACATAGATGTAAGAGTCACAGAAACATGGATGTAGGATTTCTATAAATTAGATGTGTGACATGGTGAAGCGTAGATGTAAGAGTCACAGAAACATAGATGTAAGAGTCACAGAAACGTCGATGTCAGAGTCAGAGAAACATAGATGTCAGAGTCACAGAAACGTCGATGTAAGAGTCACAGAAACATAGATGTAAGAGTCACAGAAACATAGATGTAAGAGTCACAGAAACATGGATGTAGGATTTCTAGAAATTAGATGTGTGACATGGTGAAGCGTAGATGTAAGAGACAAAAACATGGATGTAGGATTTCTATAAATTAGATGTGTGATATGGTGAAGCGTAGATGTAAGAGTCACAGAAACATAGATGTAAGAGTCACAGAAACATGGATGTAGGATTTCTATAAATTAGATGTGTGACATGGTGAAGCGTAGATGTAAGAGTCACAGAAACATAGATGTAAGAGTCACAGAAACGTCGATGTCAGAGTCAGAGAAACATAGATGTCAGAGTCACAGAAACCTAGATGTAAGAGTCACAGAAACCTAGATGTAAGAGTCACAGAAACATAGATGTAAGAGTCACAGAAACGTCGATGTAAGAGTCACAGAAACCTAGATGTAAGAGTCACAGAAACGTAGATGTAAGAGTCACAGAAACATAGATGTAAGAGTCACAGAAACGTCGATGTAAGAGTCACAGAAACATGGATGTAGGATTTCTATAAATTAGATGTGTAGCGTGGTGAAGCGTAGATGTAAGAGTCACAGAAACATGGATGTAGGATTTCTAGAAATTAGATGTGTGACATGGTGAAGCGTAGATGTAAGAGTCACAGAAACGTAGATGTAAGAGTCACAGAAACGTAGATGTAAGAGTCACAGAAACGTAGATGTAAGAGTCACAGAAACCTAGATGTAAGAGTCACAGAAACCTAGATGTAGGATTTCTAGAAATTAAATGTGCGACATGATGACGTGGTGAAGCGCCTACCTTGCACTCCGAAGGTTCTGGGTTCGATTCCGAGCTCCGCCATGCGGTTCACGAGTGCGGTTTTCTCTGAGACTCCTGGGGGTCGTCGCTGGAGCTACGGAGTTCGTACTTTGTGCGACGCTTTCGGCAATCTGTAGAAGGTCACCGAACCATGTGGGATAAACCCTGGTATAGTGTAGTCGATTCTTGTGCCTGTACACCCATTTTACACAACAATAATCCCAACGTCCATGCAGCAAAAGTTGCAGTTTTTTTAGAGATATATTTGTAGAAGCAATGGCAAACTACTGAACGTTACTTTGCCAAGAAATCACAAACAGCCAAAATCATGCAGGGGTTGACTGGAACGTCCTGTAAAGGATATCAAATAAATATATTTTTTATAGAAGTGACAGGGACATGACTGTAAACAGGATTTGTTTATAGAAGTCACATTGACATGACTGTAAACATGATTTGTTTATAGAGGTCACATGGACATGGCTGTAAACATGATTTGTTTATAGAAGTCACATTGACATGGCTGTAAACAGGATTTGTTTATAGATGTCACAGGGACATGACTGTAAACAGGATTTGTTTATAGGAGTCACAGGGACATGACTGTAAACATGATTTGTTTATAGAAGTCACAGTGACATGACTGTAAACAGGATTTGTTTATAGGAGTCACAGGGACGTGAATGTAAACAGGATTTGTTTATAGCAGTCACATGGACATGAATGTAAACAGGATTTATTTAACATAAACGTGTGTATGTCTTTGCAGGACTGGGCAATCAACCCTAGCCCCTATTAGATGTGTGTGGTTTACTGGGCAAGTTTACGTTCAGTAGTTTGCCATTGCTTTCTGAACGAGAAGCTAACATTTCAGTCCAATTGATCGCAGGAGAAGAGATAGCGAGATGAACAGAGAACTGAAGAAGATATTTGATGTAACAACGCGAGTCAGCTTGTGAACAGGGCAGAAGGAAGTAAACACCCGTGACACAGAATTAGCAGAATTTGAGAACGTGTGATAGATGAACTACAGAAGTGATGGCAAATCCATTTCCCTGCAATATATTCATTGTCTGGTGCTGGGAGTGACGTCAGGTCGAGGCAGAATTGTCCCGAGACACCAGAGATGATATGTAGCAATGAAACCTCCTGATGATTGGTTCGCGGGTCCTTGTGGAGTTGTTGAGAAACTGGCTGGACCTAGCAGTCCACGGAGCTAATCTTCTGGGTTGATGTGGTGACTACTTAACTTAGACATGTAAACACCAGTTATATCGTTCCTGTCACTAGATTGCAAGACCGCCTATTTGTCTAAACCTAACCAATGAAGGGTGAGAGAGAAATGAAAGGGTTGGGCTTCGTTTTTAATTATGGAGAAACGTGACGCTTTAACTCTGAACATTCTTCATGCCACTTCAAGTAGCCTACAAATATTGACAGCCTTTTCTAGAACCTGAATGATGTTATATTGTGGGTCTTATGTGGAACTGCGTTGTTGGGTCTTGTGTGAGATAAGGTTGTCCGGCTTGTGCGGGGACATTTTGTGTGGCTTATTTGGATTACATTGTGAGACTACTGTAAGATTACATTGTGAGACGTGTGAAGAATTATTTTGTGAGGCTTGTATAGGGATATATTGTGAAGCTTGTGTCGGATTATAATGTGACTGCGGTTTGAAACCCTTAAATAATCCGTTGCGAAGTTCTTACGTCCCGCATACCCGCGTTCGAAACACAGCTGCGCGCGATTTGGCAGCAGACCGCGTTGCGTTGGTTTTTTAGGAAATTTTATGGGTGCCGGTCGTTCATAAAGCAATGGCAAATTACTGAACGTAAACTTGCTAAGAGATCACAACAGGAAATAATGCTGGTGTTGACTGCAACGTCCTGTAAAGTATATGCAACTAACAATGATAATGTGGGTGTCTTCTTTTATTAAAACTGTTGTATAAATATGCAGTTTATGTTCGATTATAAATTATTTCATTAATACGCAAACATATTTTTGATTGGATGAAATGCAATCGTCTGCATACTGATTCATCGTCATTTGACGGGAATATGTTTTAATTCTCTGTATGGTTATTTGCTGTATGTCGATTGGCTGTGTGTTTATTGTTTGTATTCTGATAAGCTGTATGTTGATTAACTGTGTATTTATTCTCTGTAATTTGATTGGCTAAACGTCAATTGATTGTATGGCATCAGCATCCAGTGCCTTGCCGGCTGACGTGGGTGATCATGCCTCTCTACAAACTACTATCTCCTACATCATGGATCAATTGGTGTGTTGACTCCCTTCCGTGCCATGACACTAGACTGACAAGAATCCTCTCACGCTGTCTTTCTCTATCTCTCTTTCTGCAAATCGGCCAGGTTGTCACATGTTCCAGTTTTTGTCTTCTGATAACGTGGTCAAACGATGGCTACCTCTTTCTGATGTTTGTCATAAGTTGTCTTTGCGACTCATCTTCCCTTAAAACGTTCTGATTGCTCTGTTTAGCTGTCCAGTTGATTTTCAGCATTCTTCTATAAAACCAAATCTTCAAGGCTTCCAGGGATTTTTGTCACCTGGTTACTAATTGTCCAGGATTCGCAGCCGTATGGTAAAACTGGTTCTATGTGTCATGCAAGAACTTGTTTCCTGACTTTCAAGGACAATGACTTATTGCACCAATTTATGATTGTATACATATGATTGTATGTATCCTCTTATTTTTAATGGCTGTATGTCGACTACAATGGCTGGGGCATATAGAAAGAATGGAAGATAATAGGGAAACAAAACTCGCTCACACTCAGGAAATAAATGACCGTAGACCCCGAGGTAGACCAAGAAGGCGGTGGAGAGATAATATACATACAGACCTACAAGCACTTGGAATCAACGACTGGCAAGAGAAGGTCAACCAGAGAGATGAATGGAGACAGATTGTATTTGCAGCAAAGAACCTCAATGGCTCGGAATGCTGAAGAAGAGAGAGAGAAGAGAAGTATGTCGATTGGCTCTGTATATTAGGTGGAGTTGGTGGCAGTCAGTGCAGCTTTCCGCTGGATGGAGAATACGATACACACACACACACATACACACACACACACACACACACACACACACACACATCGTGATTGTAACTGACTCAGAAAGCATGCTGAGTAGGGTGAGGACAGACAAGCTTCGTGCAGAGTGGCTTGCTTCGCTTCGGAAGTCACGGGTGGCAAGCATCGTTTGGATCTTTTCTCCGGGGCATGCTGGTGTGCTGGGGAATGAACAGGCAGACAGATTGGCTGGCTCTGCAAAACTTAGTGGAGTATTGATGCATGATAAGGCAGACGTGGTTGCGGCCTTGTGGGAGCACGTGTACACCTTGGAGGAGCAAACGGATCACCATGGTCTGGCAAGAATGCGACAGCGTGGAGTGACGAGGGGATCTGGCCGATGCTCGACACTTAGAGGAAAGGCGAGACGCACATATAATCAGATTACTACTGGTACTATTGGGATTGGAACTCTTCGCTGGCTTCTGAGGATGGGGACGGAGCGCTTATGGGAATGCCCCGAATGCTGTGATGTCGGTTCCTAAATCAATTAATTAATCAATCTCTGTATATTATTGACTTGTATGTTGGTTGACTGTGTGTTTATTCTATAAAAATTGTGATTGGTTATATGTTAATTGGCTGTGATGTTTTCCATTGTAGACCGTCTCTCTGTTATCTGATAGTCTGCACTGATACAGAGAATATATTCAAACATACAGAGGGAAAACCAAGGTACACAGTTGGCAGAAAGCCAACACAAAACATCAGATGCGCAGATGAGAGCGTTTTGTTGGCTGAAACAACAGGATCTCCAAGAAATAGTAAATGAAGTACAAAAACCAAGCAATTTACATTTCTTTGACATGGATGTAAAATAAACAAACTATAATTAGTAATTACAAAAAGTAAACAGCCAATTTAGAAAATTACAGAGAATGGAAAGATGTCTGAAAGTCAATATTTTTTTTCTTTGGTTGGGAAACTAGTAACAGATGAAGACAGGTAGGGTACAGAACTAGGATTGGTCAAAGTAATATTCAGTAGTTGACCCAGCTTCTGACATCAAAACCGCTCGGTTACAAGTAACATTTGTTTGTGATCTAGTCTTACATTGGGATCTGCGGTGGTGCAGTAGTCAGCACGTTTGTCTGCCGATCTGGTGGTGTAGTGTTCGAATCTACTTGGAGACGGAGATTTCTTGTTCATAGACAGGGCTCTCAAACCAACCCAGCCTAAAATAGGAGTGTCCAGACACGGCATGGGAAGGAAAGACGGAACTCTTGAGATTGACAACATGAACCATCTAAGACCCCATGGCTGTAACAACATGAACCATCCAAGACCCCATTGGTGTATAACAACATGAACCATCCAAGACCCCATGGCTGTATCAACATGACCCATCGAAGACCCCATTGGTGTATAACAACATGACCCATCGAAGACCCCATTGGTGTATAACAACTTGACCCATCGAAGACCCCATGGGTGTATAACAACATGAACCATCCAAGACCCCATGGGTGTAACAACATGGGATTAGCACCATATGCCCAATACAGCTATGGTGTTTGACATATGCCTGGGTCATTGACAGTAAGGTGAGTGACCTGGCTACGAGAAAAACAATCAACCCTGAGAAATAATGGGGCGGTTGTGAGTGGAAGACCCCAGGGTGGATGGGGAGAAAGACAGTTTTAGGCTGGGGTGTAATGTTGTTGGGAGCCCAGGCAGGGGCTACACAGCAGGGTTAAAAGACAGTGGAAAACTTTGACTAGTGAGTGGAAGCTGAGACCGACTGAGGTTCGGTTCATGTGAAGTCAAGGGACTTCAGGGGCAGTTGATGTTTTAACGCCGAACGGATCGGTTGTCGAGGACGTGGGAGTTTAGACTGACGGTGGGTCAGTTCTTGTGTTGTGTTCTCCCAGTGGTGAATACAGGCTTGAAACCCAGTGGGGGTTGGATAGTTAATGGAGGCCTGACCCAGAGTGGGTTTATAGTTAGGGGAGACTAGACCCAGTGTGTGGGTTGTGATGTGTGAGGTCCAGCTGTGGATAGTAGCTGGATTACCTGTCGTGTTGATTGATATGAAGCAGGCCGTGAGAAGACAGTGATGTGTACGTGTTAAATTGTGAGGAGGATATTTATATTCTATGGATTATATTGTTTCTGGATATAGAGTTGTGGTCCGTTTGTACGTGTTCTTTCGGTATTAAAGGATTATGTGCGCCAACTCAATCTTGTTCAATGACTGATGGATGTGTATTACTGGGGTGAGTTGCATTGTGAGACAGTTAGATAGCTCAATTGACACACCAGGAGCATCGTTACCTAGACAACGACCATCTCACGCACTTATCATAAAGAACATCGTGAGAGTGTTTAAATGGGTGATTCAGCTTGTACATTGCTTAAAGAAAGGGGCAGATAAGAAAATTCAGCTTGTACATTGCTTAAAGAAAGGGGCAGATAAGAAAATTCAGCTTGTACATTGCTTAAAGAAAGGAGCAGATAAGAAAATTCAGCTTGTACATTGCTTAAAGAAAGGGGCAGATAAGAAAATTCAGCTTGTACATTGCTTAAAGAAAGGGGCAGATAAGAAAATTCAGCTTGTACATTGCTTAAAGAAAGCAGCAGATAAGAAAATTCAGCTTGTACATTGCTTAAAGAAAGGGGCAGATAAGAAAATTCAGCTTGTACATTGCTTAAAGAAAGGGGCAGATAAGAAAATTCAGTTTGTACATTGCTTAAAGAAAGGGGCAGATAAGAAAATTCAGCTTGTACATTGCTTAAAGAAAGGGGCAGATAAGAAAATTCAGCTTGTACATTGCTTAAAGAAAGGGGCAGATAAGAAACTTCAGCTTGTACATTGCTTAAAGAAAGGGGCAGATAAGAAAATTCAGCTTGTACATTGCTTAAAGAAAGGGGCAGATAAGAAAATTCAGCTTGTGCATTGCTTAAATAAAGGGGCAGATAAGAAAATTCAGCTTGTACATTGCTTAAAGAAAGGAGCAGATAAGAAAATTCAGCTTGTACATTGCTTAAAGAAAGGGGCAGATAAGAAAATTCAGCTTGTACATTGAAGGGCAGAATGTCAGACGGGCCTGCGTGCCCAATTCTTAACCCTTTGAAAATAAAGATTTTCGTTCGTTCGTACGTTCGAAGTATCTCGTCAGTATTGTATGGTGTGAGAAGGGGAGATTCAGATGTTACATTGTATAAAGAGTTGTAGTATCTCTTCAGTACTGTATGGTGAGGAAACATGGACTACGAATGCATAATCTGACAATAAAACTGACAACCGGATAGTCCACCTTGAGTAAAGTCTAAAGAAGAAAGCACAGGTGAAACGGTGCCTTACATCTCCTGTAATGGGGGATACCCCTTACCCTGCCACCCCACAGCATAGATATGGCTCTCTGTGTGTATGTGTGTTTGCGTGCATGAGTGCTTGTGTGCGTACGTGTGTAAAATTGGTCTATACCCTTCTCTACCTACTTCCTTGCGGCCATTTATACATCTGGTCCGAGTTTAATTTGAAGGGCAGATAGTTTATTATATTCAAATTCTTTAAGAAGGATTACGGTTATTTTGAATGTTGTGTAGTGGTAAGTGCAAACTCATAATTGTCCAGTTTGTACAGAAGGGTGGGTAATCTGTCCATGGTTAGACGGTCGCTGATAAAAATGTGTTTCATCTCGAGCTCTAGACAGCATCATTAATAAACAGGGAGATGAGACAGCAGACGTCGTTATATGGGGTACAACGAGGCGGCCATATTCATTTCTTGCGCCCGGTCGACTGAGATTAATGGCGCTTCTGTTGGAGATTTTCCCAGACTGGAACAGCTGAGCTATAGTTTGGTGCCATCTAAGCACATTTGTCGAGTACTCTACTCGTGTGCTGCAGTGTGGTATCCAACACTGACGTCACAGCACTCCGGATACGTTCATATATGCATAGACTCACACTTAAGGTACTGCACAGAATGTTTTGTTGTTGTTTTTTTA
>JACEFZ010010847.1:145000-147500 GCA_014155875.1 Cepaea nemoralis | reverse complement strand
AAACCCAATTTCCCTTTTTAAAAACCCCAAAAAAAATTTTTTTTAAAAAACCCCAAATTTTTAAAAAAAACAAAAAGGGGCCCCCCAAAAAATTTTTTTAAACCCCCAAAACCCAAAAGGGGGGCCCCATAAAAAAACCCCCAAAAAAAATTGAAAAAAACCCCCCCCAAAAAAAAAAAAAACCCAAAAAAAGGGGAAAAATTCCAAAATTTTTTTGGGGGGTTTTTTAAAACCCAAAAAAAAACCCCTTTTTTTTAAAAAAACCCCCCCCCTTTTTTTTTTTTTTTTTTTCCCCCCCGGGGGTTTTTCCCCCCCCCTTTTTTTTTTTTTTTCCCCCAAAACCCAAATTTTTAAAAAAACACCCCCCAAAAAAACCCCCCCCCCAAAAAAAAAAAACACCCCCCTTTTGGGGAAAAAAAACCCCCCTTTTTTTCCCCAAAAAAAAAAATTTTTTTTTAAAAACACACACACCCCCCGGGGGGCCCAAAAAACCCCCCCCCTTTTTAAACCCCCCAAATTTTCCCTTTTTTAAAAAAAAAAACCCACCCCTTTTTTAAAAAAAAAAAATTTTTTTAAAAACCCCCCTACCAAACCCCCAAATTTTTTCCCCCCAACACACACCCCCAAAAGGGGTTTTAAAAAACCCCCCCCCCCCCGGGGTTTTAAAAAACCCCCCCCTTTTTTTAAAAACCCCAAAAAACCCCCCCTTTTTTTCCCCCAAAAAAACCAAACCCCAAAAGGTTTTTAAAACCCCCCCCCAAAATTTTCCCCCCCCAAAAAAACCCCCCAAAACACCCCCCCCCAAAAAAAAAACCCCCCCAAAAACCACACTTTTTTAAAAAAAAAAATTTTTTTTTTTTAAAAAAAAAAACCCCCCCCCAAAAAAAAAAAAAAACCCCCACCCCGGGTTTTTTCCCCCAAAAACCCCCCGGGGGAAACCCCCAACACCCACACTTTTTTTTAAAAAAAACCCCACCCCCCCCAAAAAGGTCCCCCTTTTTAAAACCCCCCCCTTTTTTTTTAAAAACACCCCCCCCCCTTTTTTTTAAACCCCCCAAAAAAAAAATTTAAATTTTAACAAAAAAAAAAAAAAAAATTTTTTTAAACCCCAACCCCCCCTTTTTTTTTAAAAAAACCAAAAACCCCCCTTTTTTTAACCCCAAACACCCCAAAAAAAACCCCCCCCAAAAAAAACCCCCCGGGTTTAAAAACCCCCCAAAAACCACCCCGGGAAAAAAACCCCAAAAAACCCCCAAAACTTTTTCCCCCCAAAAAACCCCCCCCCCCCTTTTTTTCCACCCCCCCCCAAAAAACCCCCAAAAAATTTTTTTTTTTTCCCCCCCAATTTTTCCCCCTTCCCCCCTTTTTTTAAAAACACACCACAAAAAAAAAAAAAATTTAACAAAAGGTAACACTTTTTTAAACACCCCAACCCCCCCCCGGGGGGGAAAAAAAAAAAAAACCCCCCCCCCGGGTTTTTTAACCACCCACAAAATTTTTTAAAAAACCCAAAAGGGGGAAACCCCCAAAAAATTTTTCCCCAAAAAAAACCCCCCCCCCAAAAACCATTTTTTTCCCCCCCCAAAATTCCCCCCCCCTTTTTTTTTTTTTTAAAAAAAAGGCCAAAAAACCCCCCCCAAAAAAAAAAAAAAAAAAAAAGGGTTTTTTAAAAAACCACAAAAGGAACACAAAGGAACACTTAAAAACCCCCCAAAAAAAAAACCCCAAAAAAAGGGGTTTTTGGGGAAAAAAAAAAAAACCCCCTTTTTTAAATTTAAAAAAAATTTTTTTTAAAAAAAAAAAAAATTTTTTTAAAAAAAACCCTTTTTTTTAAAAAACACCCCCCCGGGTTTTTTCCCCAAATTTTAAAAATTTTTTCCCCCCCAAAAACCCCAAAAAAAATTTTTTCCCCAAAAATTTTTTTTTTAAAAAAAAAAAACCCCCCAAAATTTTAAAAATTTTCCCCCCCAAAAAAATTTTTTAAAACAAAAAAAAAAAAAATTTTTTCCCCCCCCAAAAAAAAAAAAAATTTTTTTCCCCAAAAATTTTTTTTTAAAAAACCCCCCAAAAAAAAATTTTAACCCCCCCCCCCCCCCTTTAAAACACCCCCCACCCCCCTTTTTAAAAAAAAAAAAACCCCCCCCCTTTTTTTAAAAACCCCCCCCCAAAAAAGGGGGTTGTCCCCCAAAAACCCCCCCCAAATTTGGGGTTGTCCCCCAAAAAAACCCCCCCGGGGAAAAAAAAAAAAAAAATTTTTTTTTTTTAAAAAAAAAATTTTTTTTTTTTCCCCTTTTTTTTTTTTTTTTTTTTTTTTTTTTGGGGTTTTTTTTTTTTTTTTTTTTAAAATTTTAGGTTTTTTTTTTTTTTCCCCCGGTTTTTGGTTTTTTAAAAACCGGTTTTTTTTTTTTTTTTTTTTTTTTTTTTTTTTTTTTTTTGGGGTTTTTTAAAAAAATTTTTTTTTTAATTTTTCCCTTTGTTTTTTTTTTTTTTTTTTTAAACC
>JACEFZ010010847.1:110000-140000 GCA_014155875.1 Cepaea nemoralis | reverse complement strand
AAATTTGGAAAAAAAAAAAAGGGGGGAAAAAGGGGGGAAAAAACCCCAAAAAAGGGGGGGGGAAAAAAGGGGCCCCAAAAAAAAAAAAAGGGAAAAAAAAGGGGGGGTTTTTTTTTTTGGGAAAAAAGGGGGGCAAAAGAAACAAAAAAAAAAAAAAAAAAAAAAAAAAAAAGGGGAAAAAAAAAAAGACAAAAAAAAAAAAAAAAACGTTTTAAAAAAATTTTTTTTTTTTGGGGAAAAAATTTGGGGGGGGGGGGGGGGGGGGGAAAAGGGGGGTTGTTTTTTAAAAATTTTTTTAAATCTTTTTTTTTTTTTTTTTGGGGGGCCCCTTTTTTAATTAAAACCGGGCCCCCCAAAAAGGGACCCCCCCCAAAAAAACCCCCCCTTTTTTGGGGGGAAAAGGGGGGAAAAACCCCCCCAAAAAAAAAAGGGGGGGGGGAAAAACCCGGGCCCCTTTTTAAAAAAAATTTTTTAAAAAAAAAGGGGTTTTGGGGAAAAAAAAATTTTTTAAAAAAAAATTTGGGGAAAAAAAATTGGGGAAAAAGGGAAATTTTTAAAAAAAGGGGTTTTAAAAAAAAAATTTTTTAAAAACCCCCCCCAAAAAAAAAAAATTTGGGGAAAAAAAAAGGGGGGCCCCCCCTAAAATTTGGGGAAAAAAAATTTGGGGGAAAAAAAACCCCCGGGGAAAAAAAAGGGGAAAAACCCCCCCAAAAAAAAAACCCCCCGGGGGGGGAAAAAAAAACCTTGGGGGAAAAAGGGAAAAAAAAAAGGGACCCCGGGGGGAAAAAACCCCCCTGGGGAAAAAAATTTTTTTAAAAAAACCCCCCCCCAAAAAAACCCCTTGGGGGAAACCCCCCGGGAAAAAAAATTTTTTAAAAAAAGGGTTTTTTTAAAAAACCGGGCCCCTTAAAAAAAAAAGGGGGGGAAAAAAGGGGCCCCCCCGGGGAAAAAAAAAGGGGGAAAAAAAAAAAAAAAGGGGGGGAAAACCCCCGGGAAAAAAAAACCCCCTTGGGGGGAAAAATTGGGGGGAAAAAAACCCTTGGGGGGGGGGGGTTTTAAAAAAAAAGGGGGGGGGGGAAAAAGGTTCTTTTTTGGGCCCCCCCGGTTTTTAAAAACCCCCCCCCCCCTTTTTTTAATTTGGATTTAGAAAAAGGGGGGGAAAAAGGGCGGAAAGGGCCCAAAAAAAAAAAAAAAAGGGGAAAAAAAGGGGGAAGGGGGGGGGAAGGGGGAAGGGGGGGGGGGGGGGGGGGGGGGGGGGGGGAAAAAAAAGGGGGGAAAGAAGAAAAGGAAAAAAAAAGGAAAAAAGGAAAAAAAAAGGGGGAAGGGGGGGGGAAAAAAGGGGAAAGAAAAAAAAAAAAAAAAAAGAGTAACAAAAAAAAAAAAAAAAGGAAAAAAACCCAAAATAAAAAAAAAAATTTTTAAAACAAAAAAACCAAAAAACCCCAAGGGGTTAAGGGACCCCGGGGGGCCCGGGGGGAAAAAAACCCCCAAAAAAGGGGGGGGGGAAAAATTTTTTAAAATTTTTTTAAAAATTTTTTTTTAATTTTTTTTTTTGGGGGGGGGGGGGGGGGTTTTTTATTTTGAGGGTTGGGGGTTTTTTTTTTTTTTTTTTGGGGGGGGGGTTTTTAAAAAAAAAAGGGGGGGGAAAAAAACCCCCCCCCCACTTTTCTATCTGCTTGTTCCCCCTCTATGACTGCCCATCATATCACAAAGTAGGATATGGGAGCCCCTTAAACCCGGTTTTTTGTTTTTAAAAAAAAATTTTAATTAAATATTTTTCCTTTAATTTAACCGGAGATTTTTTTTTTTTGGGGGGGCCGGGGTTTTTTTTTTTTTTAAAAATTTTTGGAAAATTTTTTGGGGGAAAAAAAAAAAAAAAAAAAGGAAATGTCCCCAAATGGACCGAGAAACTCTAATGGCAAATCTTGGGAATCTCAACGTGACATAAAGAAGAAGAAGAAAAAGACTGCTAAAGAGCATAGGTTGGACAAACTGGTTGTGTTGAGGAGATGAACAACCTACAGACGGAGAACATGATAGTTGTCAAATAGTGGCCACAAGAACACAGCAGTGCGTTGTCGAAAATTGTCAAATATTGACCACAAGAACACAGCAGTGCATTGTTAAAAGTTGTCAAATATTGGCCACAAGAAACACAACAGTGCGTTGTTGAAAATTTTTCCCAAATTTTGGGGAAAAAAGAACACAACAGTTTGGGTTTTTGAAAGTTTTCAAATGTTTTTCCACAAGAAACACAACAGTGCGTTGTTGAAAGTTGTCAGATATTGGCCACAAAAAACATAACAGTGCGTTGTTTGAAATTGTCAAAAAATTTGGGCCCCAAGAACAAACAGTGCGTTGTTGAAAGCTGTAAAATATTTGGAAAAAAAGAAAACACAACAGGGGCGTGTAGAAAGTTGTCAAATTGGAAACAAGAAAAACAACAGTGCGTTGTTGAAAGTTTTCAATATTGGCCACAAAAACACAACAGGGCGTTGTTGAAAGCTGTCAAATATTGGCCCCCAAGAAACCCTAAAGGGATCCCTTGTTTTAAAGTGTCCCGATATTGGCCACAAGAAAAACAACAGTGCGTTGTTGAAAGCTGTCAAAAATTGCCCACAAGAAAAAACCAAAAGTGCGTTGTTGAAAGCTGTCAAATATTGCCCACAAGAACATAACAGTGCGTTGTTGAAAGTTGTCAAATATTGGCTACAAGAACACAACAGTACGTTGTTGAAAGTTGTCAAATATTGCCCACAAGAATACAACAGTGCGTTGTTGAAAGTTGTCAAATATTGCCCCAAGAATACAACAGTGCGTTGTTGAAAGCTGTCAAATATTGCCCACAAGAACACCCAAAAGTGCGTTGTTGAAAGTTGTCAATATTGCTACAAGAACACAACAGTACGTTGTTGAAAGTTGTCAATATTGACCCACAAGAATACAACAGTGCGTTGTTGAAAGTTGTCAATATTGCCACAGAATAGACAACAGTGCGTTGTTGAAAGTTGTCAAATATTGCCCACAAGAACACGACAGTGCGTTGTTGAAAGTTGTCAAATATTGCCACAAGAACACACAGTGCGTTGTTGAAAGTTGTCAAATATTGGCCAACAAGATACACTACAGTGAGTTGTTGAAAGTTGTCAAATTTGCCACAAAACAAAACAGTGCGTTGTTGAAAGTTGTCAAATATTGCCCACAAGAATACAACAGTGCGTTGTTGAAAGTTGTCAAATATTGCCCACAAGAACACGACAGTGCGTTGTTGAAAGTTGTCAAATATGCCCCAAGATACAACAGTGCGTTGTTGAAAGCTGTCAGATATTGCCCACAAGAACACTACAGTGCGTTGTTGAAAGTTGTCAATATTGGAAACAGAACACAACATGCGTTGTTGAAAGCTGTCAAATATTGCCCACAAGAACACGACAGTGCGTTGTTGAAAGTTGTCAATATTGGAAACAAGAACACAACAGTGCGTTGTTGAAAGTTGTCAAATATTGCCCACAAGAACACAACAGTGCGTTGTTGAAAGTTGTCAAATATTGGCAACAAGAACACAACAGTGCGTTGTTGAAAGTTGTCAAATATTGCCCACAAGAACACAACAGTGCGTTGTTGAAAGCTGTCAGATATTGCCCACAAGAATACAACAGTGCGTTGTTGAAAGTTGTCAAATATTGGAAACAAGAACACAACAGTGCGTTGTTGAAAGTTGTCAAATATTGCCCACAAGAACACAACAGTGGCGTTTGTTGAAAGCTGTCAGAATATTGCCTACAAGAATACAACAGTGCGTTGTTTGAAAGTTGTCAAATATTGCCCACAGAACACAACAGTGCGTTGTGAAAGTTGTCAATATTGCCCACAAGAACACAACAGTTGCGTTGTTGAAAGCTGTCAGATTGCCCCAAGAACACAACGTGGTGTTGAAAGCTGTCAGATATTGCCCCCAAAAATAAACAGTTGGGGTTTGAAAGTTGTCAAAAATTGGGAAAAAAACACAACAGTGCGTTGTTGAAAGTTTTTCAAATATTGCCCACAAAAAAACCAAAAGTGCGTGTTTGAAAGCTGTCAGATATTGCCTACAAGGAAAAACAAAATGCGTTGTTGAAGTTTTTCAAATATTGCCCACAAGAACACAACAGTGCGTTGTTGAAAGTTGTCAAATATTGCCCACAACGAACACAACAGTGCGTTGTTGAAAGCTGTCAGATATTGCCCACAAGAACACAACAGTGCGTTGTTGAAAGTTGTCAGATATTGCCCACAAGAATACAACAGTGCGTTGTTGAAAGTTGTCAAATATTGCCCACAAGAACACAACAGTGCGTTGTTGAAAGTTGTCAGATATTGCCCACAAGAATACAACAGTGCGTTGTAGAAAGTTGTCGGATAGAGGCCACAAGAATACAACAGTGCGTTGTTGAAAGTTGTCGGATAGAGGCCACAAGAATACAACAGTGCGTTGTTGAAAGTTGTCGGATAGAGGCCACAAGGGTAAAAAAAGTGCGTTGTTGAAAGTTGTCGGTAGAGGCACCCAAAAATACAAAAAGTGCGTTGTTGAAAGTTGTTTGGATAGAGGCCACAAGAAACAACAGTGCGTTGTAGAAAGTTGTCGGATAGAGGCCACAAAGAATACAACAGTGCGTTTTTTGAAATTGTCGGATAGAGGCCACAAGAATACAACAGTGCGTTGTGAAAGTTGGGGGATTAGAGGCCACAAGAATACAACAGTGCGTTGTTGAAAGTTGTCAAATATTGCCCACAAGAACACAACAGTGCGTTGTTGAAAGTTGGGCAGATATTGCCCACAAGAATACAACAGTGCGTTGTAGAAAAGTTGTCGGATAGAGGCCACAAAAAAATAAACATGCGTTGTTGAAGTTGTCGGATAGAGGCCACAAGAAACAACAGTGCGTTGTTGAAAGTTGTCGGATAGAGGCCACAAGAATACAACAGTGCGTTGTTGAAAGTTGTCGGATAGAGGCCACAAGAATACAACAGTGCGTTGTTGAAAGTTGTCGGATAGAGGCCACAAGAATACAACAGTGCGTTGTTGAAAGTTGTCGGATAGAGGCCACAAGAATACAACAGTGCGTTGTTGAAAGTTGTTCGGTAGAGGCCACAAGAATAAAACAGTGCGTTGTTGAAAAAGTTGTCGGATAGAGGCCACAAGAATACAACAGTGCGTTGTTGAAAGTTGTCGGATAGAGGCCACAAAAATACAACATGGTTTCGTTGTTGAAAGTTGTCGGATAGAGGCCACAAGAATACAAAAGTGCGTTGTTGAAAGTTGTCGGAAAAAGGCCACAAGAATAAAACAGTGCGTTGTTGAAAGTTGCGATAGAGGCCACAAGAACACAACAGTGCGTTGTTGAAAGTTGTCAAGTCAAATATTGCCCACAAGAACACAACAGTGCGTTGTTGAAAGTTGTCAAATATTGGCCACAAGAACACCGACTTTGCCGTAGACTATGCTGATGATGTCTATGGCGAACCATGGCCTGCTCCGCTTATGGGCCGGGCGCATGAATAATGAAAACACAACAACACATTGCACATGTTATTGCCTGGCGTATGTCCCTGTATCAGGCCAGGTGCACATCTGTCATCATCATCAAGTGCCTTGTCGACTGATATAGGCTATCATGTGGCTCCACACTTCCTAGCGACATACAAGCTCCCCTTGTCGTTCTTGTTATTTCGATGTTTGTACCTGTATCCCATGTTTGTCCACGACGCTACCTAGACAGGTGTGTGATGGCGTCTCTTGTCCACATCGCTACATAGACAGTGTGTATGATGGCGTCTCTTGTCCACGTCGGTACCTAGACAGGTGTATGATGGCGTCTCTTGTCCACGTCGGTACCTAGACAGGTGTATGATGGCGTCTCTTGTCCACGTCGCTACCTAGACAGGTGTATGATGGCGTCTCTTGTCCACGTCGGTACCTAGACAGGTGTATGATGGCGTCTCTTGTCCACATCGCTAGCTAGACAGGTGTATGATGGCGTCTCTTGTCCACATCGCTACCTAGACAGGTGTATGATGGCGTCTCTTTTCCACATCGCTACCTAGACAGGAGTGTGATGACGTCTCTTGTCCACATCGCTACCTAGACAGGTGTGTGATGACGTCTCTTGTCCACGTCGCTACCTAGACAGGTGTGTGATGACGTCTCTTGTCCACGTCGCTACCTAGACAGGTGTATGACCGTCTCTTGTCCACATCGCTACCTAGACAGGTGTATGATGACGTCTCTTGTCCACGTCGGTACCTAGACAAGTGTATGATGGCGTCTCTTGATGATGATGATGAGGAGGAGGGGGAGGAGGAGGAAGAGGAGGAGGAGGAGGAAAATACAAAGTTTTACATTCGGTGACATTGTATGTCTTTGTTGTTTTCGGAACAAATAGAGAGAATTTGACATCTGTAATTCTAGCCGCCGGCCGCTCAAAGGTCGGACAAGAAAACCTCACTTGAGATTGTTTACAATTGTTTCCTTGGAAACGGCAACACTCAAAGTAGCAATCGTATGCTGAAGATGCAGAGACTATCACATTGAATAGGTGACAGACAGACAGACAGACAGACAGACAGACAGAGACAGACAGACAGACAGACAGACAGACAGACAGACAGAGTAAAAGAGATGGAGATATAGAGAAGATAGAGAGAGGTATAGAGATAGAGATAGGGAGAGACAGAAAGAGTGAGAGAGATAGAAGAGTAAGAGAGAGAGACAGAGAGAGAGAGAGAGAGAGAGAGACATGAAGGATCCCCTAACACACTCTGAAGAGTATTGGCTGTATAGTAAGTAAACAAAGTAAGGACCCCATGTCCCCCACGCCCCATGCCTTGAGGTGTACAGGGACGTGGTTCAAGCTCCACGGTCTATATACCCATCCTCACTGACTGGACTGTATGATCAGTATCCTGTACTCACTGACTGGACTGTATGGTCATTATCCTGAACTCACTGACTGGACTGTATGGTCATTATCCTGAACTCACTGACTGTACTGTATGGTCATTATCCTGAACTCACTGACTGGACTGTATGGTCATTATCCTGAACTCACTGAATGGACTGTATGGTCAGTATCCTGAACTCACTGACTGGACTGTATGGTCAGTATCCTGTACTCACTGACTGGATGTATGGTCCAGTATCCTGTACTCACTGACTGGACTTGTATGATCAGTATCCTGTACTCACTGACTGGACTGTATGGTCAGTATCCTGTACTCACTGACTGGACTGTATGGTCAGTATCCTGTACTCACTGACTGTACTGTATGGTCATTATCCTGAACTCACTGACTGGACTGTATGGTCATTATCCTGTATTCATTGATGGGGCTGTATGGTCAGTATCCTGTACTCAACTGACTGGACCTGTATGGTCAGTATCCTGTACTCACTGACTGGGCTGTATGGTCAGTATCCCGTACTCGCTGACTGGACTGTACGGTCAGTATCCTGTACTCACTGACTGGACTGTTTTGGTCAGTATCCTGTACTCGCTGACTGGACTGTATGGCAGTATCCTGTACTCACTGACTGGATTGTACGGTCAGTATCCTTTACTCACTGTCTGGGCGTACGGTCAGTATCCTGTACTCACTGACTGGACTGTATGGTCAGTATCCTGTACTCACTGACTGGACTGTATGGTCAGTACCCTGTAAATCACTGACTGGACTGTATGATCAGTATCCTGTACTCCCCTGACTGGACTGTATGGTCAGTATCCTGTACTTACTGACTGGACTGTACGGTCAGTATCCTGTACTCACTGACTGGACTGTACGGTCAGTTTCCTGTACTTACTGACTGGACTGTACGGTCAGTATCCTGTATTCACTGACTGGACTGTATGGTCAGTAAACCTGTACTTACTGACGGACTGTACGGTCAGTATCCTGTACTCACTGACTGGACTGTACGGTCAGTTTCCTTTTACTTACTGACTGGACTGTACGGTCAGTATCCTGTATTCACTGACTGGACTGTATGGTCAGTATCCTGTACTCACTGATTGGACTGTATGGTCAGTATCATGTACTCGCTGACTGGACTGTACGGTCAGTATCCTGTACTCACTGACTGGACTGTATGGTCAGTATCCTGTACTCGCTGACTGGACTGTACGGTCAGTATCCTGTACTCACTGACTGGATTGTACGGTCAGTATCCTGTACTCACTGACTGGACTGTACGGTCAGTATCCTGTACTCACTGACTGGACTGTATGGGCAGTATCCTTTATCACTGTCTGGACTGTATGGTCAGTATCCCGTACTCACTGACTGGACTGTGGGTCGTTATCCTGTACTCACTGACTGGTATATGGTCAGTATCCTGTACTCACTGACTGGACTGTGTGGTCGTTATCCTGTACTTCCCCGAGTATGCCCCGGGGACATGTTGTAAATGAAGACCACCGCACAAACATTGTTGTAGACCGCTCGGCACTTGATGATGATGCTGTGCTTCACAAAGACAGGGGGTGTAATCCTTACATACAAGAAAGCTGCTGAGTGCAGTGTGTAAAGCGCTTCCGTGGTAACTATCCTTGTAATGGACTAGCTAGTGCTGGTTTATTAAAACTTTTTGGGACTGTTTAAATGGCTGTAAAGTGGTTGTAAAGAGATTGTAAAAAAGGGTTGTAACGCCGCTGGAAAGGACTGTAGATTGGCTAAGTCCGGTTTAAAGTTAGTTCGTTATATGTTATTTTCAGGAGGGTTTCAAACAACACTAGTATTTATTTGGGTGTTTCTATTTACTGGGCAATTTTAGTTCAGTAGTTTGCCATGGTTTCTGAACGGCCCCACGTCTCATGCCATGGACATTAGCTCAAAGCGGTCTGTCTGCTTGCACATCTGCCCCGGATGAATCGACCCCTTGAGATAATATGTAGTGGGGGGCCTAGTGTGTCTTACTACAACTATACTACTACTACCACCATCACTACTACTACTTCGACTACCACCACCACCACCACTACTACTTCCCCCTACCACCACCACTACTACTACTACTTCCACTACCACCACCCCCACTACTACTACTTCCACTCTACCACCCTCATTACTACTACTTTCCCCTACCACCACCACCACTACTACTACTTCCACTACCACCACCACTACTACTACTTCCACTACTACCACCACCACTACTATTACTTCCACTACCACCACCACCACTACTACTTCCACTACTACTACTACTACTACTACTACTACTACTACTACTACTACTACTACTAATACTACTACTACTACTTTCTACTACTACTACTACTACTACTACTACTACTTGTCATCAAGCGCTGCTTCAGGCATTACGGGATAAACTTCTCTCTCACCACACAAAAAAAATTTGTCAGTCGTACGAGAGGAATTGATTACACATTTTATTGCCACTGGCTCTTTACTTACATCAATGCACAAAACGGTTTGCTAATAAAATCACACATGAATACACAGAATTGCCTATCATAGTCGTTTCCTAACCCTACTACTAAAACTATCTACTCGGCTAAAGAAATACGCATCGACGCTAAGCGATGTGTTCCCTACGAAGTCCGTCCCCTGTCTGACTCATCTCCGCGTGCTGACTACACAGTACGCGGAGGACCTTGTGCGTACTTCGGCTTTTGCGTGCTGCATCATTCAGCACGCTTAGAGTAGTGGCCTCTCTTGAGTTTCATTCTAGTTCTCCGTGTCTATCACGTTGGCGTGATTATGCCCTGACCAGAGTGCTTACTCTCTGGTTGACACCTCCGTGTCTCATGAGAGAACTGTTTGATAGTTCCCCCTTTCCCATCTACCCCCACATCTACCTGCCCTTATGTAGGGGCACTGGGTTACCTCAATCTACTTGAGGTAGACCATCATTTTAGGGTGGTCTTCCCCGAGTTTTGACACATACCCTCCCCCCCTGTGTTGCGTTACAAACTTTGACTCATGGTTGTGACGCAAGAAAGGGTTTTTAAAAAATTAGTGTATCTAATTTTTGTCAAAGACTACTGATAACTTGGTTCTGAGTAACTCAATAGACTTCTACTGACTATTGCACAATGTAGTATCACTTACTGGCTACTGGTGATCGCCACAAACTTGTCTGGTTGGCGTGAGCCCTCATCTCAATCGCAATATTATATTAATTAGAGGTTTGTCTGAACCGGACCATTGCTTATAAGACCTGCCCTCAAAAAGTAAATTAACTCACTACCCATACAAAGTTGACTTTCTTAGGGTCAACACATGAATTGCTTTATGTCCCCCATATAATATTAAACCACCCTTGCACAAGCTGTGTGCGACAGGCTTTACCTATCTCGCTTCCGCGTGTAAAGTTTTTTTCACTGTTAAGTTAGTGTTTCGTTGTCTATTGTGTCCCCTGACCCGGAGTTATCTCCCTTTGTTCCAAAAAATGTATGTAATTTTCATGTTTGTTTTCCTGGTTGTTTGCATGTTTGGATCTACCTAATAATCTAATTTACCTTCTAACATGTGTGTCTGTCTATATTATGTATGTAAGTTAGTTTTCAAGTGCCATAATTCGGTTAAATGTGGCCACAAACAAATGTATAACACTAATTCGTGACTACGTTTCCGTCTTATGAGACTTAAAATACTTTATCTAAGGTCTACACTAAAATACACACAAAAACATTCGAGACAGTATATTCTAACACTGAAAGCAAACGCCCGACGCAGACAAATAATAAAAAGTCGCGTTGAGCGGCAGAAAAAAAACCGCTGGTTGTCCTCACCCCCATTGTATATTTTTCCCTTTTCTCTCACTTTCACACTTCTGTCAAAATCTTTTATTCTCCCAATTATTTAAAAACCCTTTAAGTGACACTGTACAAGTTTGGCTCAGTTTGAAAAGAGTTTAGCTTAATGACTGTGCATAACTTACTGCACGAGTCATGTATTTACAAAAAATTTACATGGATGAAATAGGGTTGATAGTTTGTACCCTGATATTATTAAACACTATATTCTACTGAAATACTAATACTACTTCTATAAATATATATATATATATATATATCCTAATTGTTGTCCAAAATTTAAACTAATTTAAGGGAAGTAATCTAACTATCTAACAAAAAGAAAATGATGTGAGATGAGTTATGTACCTTTCTGAAATGGGTACTGTGAAATGTAACAAGATTATAAATAATGTTTTCATGTTTAAATGAAAAAAAATGATTGATATTTTTTTCTCTACATGGTGTAAATGATGTATGTTCATCTGTATAATCCTTTTATCCTATAAGGTATAAATAATTTTAATCTTAAATGATGAGGTGTTAACGTGTTCATCAAGATGGAATGAAATAAAGTGAAATGAACTAACGGGGACTGTTCCTATCTAAACTTTTTATCCTAGTTTTTAATTAGCTGTTATTAAGTTTAAAGTACTATACTAATCTACTTTTTTGCTAAGTAAGTGGGTAAATTAATGATTTATTTAAACTACAAAAAAAATCTATTATATTCCCTAAATCTAATCTAACTCTATATTAAAGTAACTAATCTAACTATAATTTCGGTCTGGACTACGAAGTGATTTCCCACTAGAAATCGATGCAACTTCCTCACCGAATAGATGACGCTTAGGGCTTCCAACTCTGATATGGAATATCTGGACTCAGCAGGTGTGATCTTGCGGCTCACGTAGCAAATTGGATGGAAGATGCCATCATAAAACTGGCCTAGTACTGCAGCGATGGAAATCCTGCTGGCATCTGTCCTAAAAATAATAAACGAGCCTAGGATTAGGCAAACGGAGGATTGGTACATTACTAAATAGGATTTTCAATTTTGACAATGCAGAAATTAATAAAGCATCTTTGACATCTAATTTTAATGATGCTTTTAAAAAAATTTGAAAATACACTTGTGATTTCCGCTAAGTTCGGTATGAAATTACTATTTTAAAAAAATTTTCTAAACCCAAAAAAAGGGTCCTGACCTGCCTTTGTTGTAGGCATGGTCAGGTTCATAATTTTAGTAATAATTCTATTGTCAGTTTTTAGTTGTCCTTGTGAAATGACATGACCAAAAAAAATCAATTTCTTGTAGGCCCAATTCAACTTTGCTCGGTTTTACAGTGAGACCGAAGAGTCGCAACCTATCGAAGACATGTCTGAGTTTCAGTAAGTGTGTTGTCCAGTCATCTGTATGGACACAAATATCATCTATATATGTCACTGTATTCGTCACTCCATGTATTTAAAACTCTAGTTAAGCGTACGAAAGTGGCAGGAGCGTTACGAAGTCCAAAAGGAAGAAACCGCCACTCGTAAAGGCCTAAAGTTGTTGAGAATGCAGTAAGGGGGATGGATTGAGTCTGCATAGGGACCTGCCAATATCCCTTAGTAAGGTCTAATTTAGAGAAGATTTTGGAGATGGACATATCAAGAATAAGATCTTCGCATGAAGGAATTGGTTCTGCGTCGATCTTAGTGACATTGTTGAGTTTCCTATAGTCCACACAGAGACGAATTGTGGAGTCTTTTTTTTGACCAAAAACGATTGGAAAGGGGTACTCAGATGTAGATTTTTGAATGATTCCACTAGCTTTTTAAATTTAAAAAATTTCCTTATTTAGACTTTCTTTGTAGCTAAGTGGGATAGAGTACGGCCTGCATTTGATAGGCTTAGAGTCCGAAAGAAGAATGGAGTGCTCGATCCTGCCGTCCTACTGGAATGTCGGAAAATATGTCCTTATATTCCGTCACTAATTCTATTTTCTGTCGTCGTTGCTTTCTGTTAGTCCCGTTTTAACCGTTTTACAATCTAATGTCGCAGTCTTGTCTACAATTGGAACAGGTAGTTCCATCCCGTCGTCGTCTACCCGATTCAGTACGGTGGTGGTGCTAAGTGCGTTTTCTGTAAGCTCCTAAGTGTATGTATATTTGGCTTTGCCAGTCTCGCTAATTAGTGTAGTTGCGTTGTGTATTTTCTGTCGTCTCATCCATAGGTGTGGGTGCATTGTGTTGTCTGTCTCTTTGTTCTGTCTCTTGTCGTGAAAAGTAGGGTTTCAACATGTTGATGTGAAATATCTTTAAGTGTCCGTTTATCGATATTCATAATCGACATCTGAAATTTTTTTGTAGCACTTTGAATGGCCCTTGCCATGAGGTCAATAATAAATTCCGTTTGTCTGGGAGTAAAAGCAGTATGTCTTAATCTGGTTCAAGATTAATAGGTCTAGCACCTTTGTTGGGGCTGTGATGTTTGAGGATATCTGCACTGTTCACTGGAGTTAGTCCATTTCCCTCCTCCCAGGCGGATATTTCTTCATCTGTGCAGTGCCTTAGCTGGGGTAGACACCAAGAATTAAATCAGTACAAGAGTTTTCTAGTATTGCACATGTAAAGGTACCAGAAAGGAACGGGGGGGGTTTATACGGGCTCTTGCCAGAGGGGTAGGTTTTTTATATTACCAGAAAAAGTACGGCATTTTACAGAGTCACCAGAATAATCCTTTGGATTAACAAGTTCCTTTTTAACACCAATAATAGAGCTCCCACTGTCAAGCAAACATCGGCATGGCTTCTCATTGACCATTGCAGAGTGAAACAAAAAGATTGCCTCTGGAGGCTACAGCTGCATTTGCATTCTCCAAGGAGGATGTTACAATATGTCCACATGTAAGTTTTCCGTCTGCATGAAATTGGGACATCGCTCACAACTGTCAAAGCTTAAAATATCGTTTACACAACAAACATCTTCAGATTTATTTAAAAAGGGAATTCATTCTCGACCTCACACTCAGTCTCACTCCACTATCAGAAGATGTATCAATTAACATTGCACTGTTGGCCTTCATTCTTTGGCGGCCTAGGCACTTATTGGAATAATGCCCGTAGCTAGAACAGAAGAAGCATTTGACTGCACGCCTGTATGCAGTTCTCTTGTTTTGTTGTTTTTTAAAGGGCCATCTCAAGATGTGTCGGATAGTTTGGTGATTTATTACACATAGCGTAAGTATCATGAAAAAATTGGCAATACACACATTTAGGCAATTTTTGATCTTTCTTATCGACTCTCTTAAATAGTTTTTTATTGTCACGATAGCTTTTAGATTGGTCCTTAACAAAAGAGACTATTTCAGAGTCGATATTTGATATTTTAAAAAAATCCCTATTTGATGAAAAATATGTGGAGCCTTTTTTTTCAAATTGTTCTATGGTTTCGATGTCTGACTGCTGAAGGAATTTAGCAAAAGGAGATGGTATTGTGGATATGACTTTATCCATGGCTATTAAATTTTTAAGTTTTTCAAAAATCCTTTCCTATTTTTGCTGCACCAAGCCCTCTATTTAGCACGCTTTGGACCCTTCGAGAATAATCGATGAAAGTCTCACTTTGGGTTTTTGGGTTTTAAATTAGAAAATTGCACTTGATACCCAGGGGCATCAAGTGAGAAATGTTGCATTATCTATCGTGGATGTATTGATAGTTAGATCTAAGATCAGTTGGTATTGATTCTATAACTTTAAGGGGGTCCCACTGAGGTCTTCATGTAAATCATGGCCCACATATCGATTGGTACTTGGTGGTATTTCAGCTGATATTCGAAAATTTTCTGTCCAAGCTGATATGGAATCTTCTTTACAAAATGGCTTAATAATATGTTTGTATTTATTAAGTTTATTCTCTTCTTGCTGACTCTTAAGTTTGTAGCGGAGATCTCTAAGTGTGAATCTACTTCTATACCTTTCTCTTTAACTGTGTCTCTGATTCCACCTGTATTTGTTTTTCTTTCACTCTTGCCATTTCATCTATCTCTCTTTGCTTTAATTTTTTCTCCTGATCTAATTGTTTTTGCTTTAATTCTCTTTCCTGATCTAATTGTTTTTGTTTAAAATTTCCCTTTTCATGTTTTAACTGTTTCAGTTTAGTTTCTTCAGCCAGTTGTGCCTCTTTGTGTTTTATTTCTAACTCCCTTTTTTTTTGTTATCTCAGCTAGTTCTACAATCTCCTTCTGTGTTGTCTTTCTCGTGCACGTTCATCTCTCTCAGCATCTTTTGCTTCCTTAAATTTTTGATCAGCATATTGCTCTAATTTCCCTTTTCCCGTGTATTCTAATTTCCCTTTCCTGCTTTATGAAGTCAGCTAAAGTTGCCATGTTGTTGGGTAATTAGCTAGAGTTGACAGGCAATTAAATATTTACTTAGGTTTTTTAGATATGTTAAGTTTTTTAAAACCCTGTGTACAAAAAATATACTCTTAGGTACACACTGAAAAATAGATCGCAAAAATTTACTAATAGATCAAAACCTGAAAAAGAGATGCATTATTAATCATATTGCATTCAAAATAATTTGGGGATACTCATCTTAACATTCCAGAAAAATCAGGTACAATCGTTGGCACCTCAGGTCCAATCGTTCGGCACTTTGACATACAGCTTGAGTTATTCTCATAAACAGCTCTTGTTACATCTGGTTTACAAGAGCATCAACAATTAACCCTTTGTAAACGACATATGACTTTAGACAATTTTGTACAAACACATGCCCCCCGGGCAATACAATGTGGTATAATTAATAATAAATGTCAATGTCCTGTCTTCGTTCTAACGTCTTCTGCCTTCCCTAACTATTGCTGTTTAAATTTTTGGAAGTGCTGTGCAGACCGAGTCTTATTTGCATAGCGAAAGTAGTGCCATCGCGACGGTAACAAATAGAAACAGTCTACAAATAATTAAATAAATGCTTTGAAATAAATATAAAAGTAATAATAATGTTCAAATAACTAAATATATTCAATAAATAGCTTGTATAAATAAATAATATTTAATATAAACCAAAGATTCAGGCGAGCAGCCGCTTGGCGATTTGTAAACAATCTGTCGCTGATTGCAAATGGCATAAGGCAGCTGTTTGTCAGTCGCGATACGTCACAGGCGCAGCGCTATTTTTAGATTGGAAAAATCGATATTGTTGTCGGCTCATTTCTTGTGTATTGCTCCGCCGTGAATCATATTTGATAAATACTCATAAATAAATAAGTAATTGTAGAAATAAATGATAAAAAACTATAATAATAATACTTACAAATCAGAAGAAAACATGTTTATAAGTCACAAAACATTTCAATAAGCATAAAAAACGTTAATCGGTCACGATGGGCACAGCTCGCAATTTGTTCTAGTCTGCACACGCCATTATTCACTAACATAAATTAAACCCCGTGATTAACAGACAGTAATACTATTTAGAGCCGTGGGTGAGTGTTTTAGCTTGAACAATTGTCCAAGTACACTCTGACACCACTTTTATCCCAGGCCTGTCATCAAGCGATGCTTCAGGCATTACGGGATAAACTTCTCTCGCACCACACAAAAAAATTTGTCAGTCGTACGAGAGGAATTGATTACACATTTTATTGCCACTGGCTCTTTACATTACATCAATGCACAAAAACGGTCGCTAATAACTCACACATGAATACACAGAAATTTCCTATCACTAGTCGTTTCCCAACCCTACTACTAAAAACTATCTACTGGGCTAAAGAAATACGCATCGACGCTAAGCGATGTGTTCCCTACGAAGTCCGTCCCCTGTATGACTCATCTCCGCGTGCTGACTACACAGTACGTGAGGGACCTTGTGCGTACTTCGGCTTTTGCGTGCTGCATCATTCAGCACGCTTAGAGTAGTGGCCTCTCTTGAGTTTCATTCTAGTTCTCCGTGTCTATCACGTTGGCATGATTATGCCGTGACCAGAGTGCTTACTCTCTGGTTGACACCTCCGTGTCTCATGAGAGAACTGTTTGATAGTTCCCCTTCCTATCTACTCCCTACATCTACCCTGCCCTCATGTAGGATCACTGGGTTACCTCTAATCTACTTGAGGTAGACCACTCATTCAGGGTGGTCTTCCCTGAGTCTTTGACACTACTATAAAATTGGCACCTTTCCGTCTTGACAGACGATAGTTTGGTACATTGTGCTTCAAAAAGGCTTAATAACTACGATCCATGGCGGAGGCGAGTGTGGCTGGTAAGGCCAAGACGGGGGGAGACCAGGCCCTAAAACCTTGGTTGGCAGCTGGTCTAGGATCGAAGCTCCCACAGGCGGACAGTTAGAGCATTGCTTTTTGATCCGGCAGCTTCTACAGCTTGTCTTGTTCCAGATGTATTGGTGTTAACTTTTTCCCCTGGAGTGATCTAGGCAGGCCGAGAGAGGGATCATGCTGCATGGGCAACACATGGTTTCTTTTTTTTAGCCCAGGCTTTGTTTCTATGGAGAGGACTACTGTCACCGCCTTACCTTTAGATATATTAATTAGAGGGCTGCAACTCCAGCCCAAGGGATAGAAGCGAGTCACTCGCGGCCCCAGTAATCTAGAGCCTTCTCGAAGGAATGGTCATCGAGTCCATGGTTCCCGCGGACACTGATGTGGCCCGCCTAATGCGGGGTCCACGAGGAACTCGGACAGAGTTACCCCCCGTGTCGGATCGGGGCAAATGTAGACCGGCAGAGGACAGACGGACTTGAGAGAGGGAAAAAGGGCCTGCCTGAGAGGGACTCAATAGATATCAATAGATATATATATATACATAGGCTAGATAGTTTGCTAGACTGTTGTATGATAACTATGTGTTTGATGTTAACTATCTGTGATATGTAATATAGCGCGGGTCTGTTTTCCCCCTGCGCCAACTGTATATTGAAATACAATAAATGTTCGATCTCATAGCGAACGGAGTTATTGTTGCCTGTGTGAACCCGAGCTCAGATAAAATAGACATGAGCAAGACGATGACACTACTACTATAATTTCACCTACAACTGCTGCTGCTACTGGTGCTGTATACTACTACTGCTGCTGTTGCTACCCGCTGCTGCCCCCCCCCCCCCCGCAAACCTTTTTCTACCCCCCCTTTTTTGGGGGGTTTTTTTACCTAGAAGGTGTATGATGGCGTCTCTTGTCCCCCATGGGGGGGTTTTTTTTAGCCAAAGACAGGTGTATGAGGGCGTTCTTTTGGTCCAACTTTTTCGTTTTTTTACCCTAGAACGGTGTATGATGGCGCCCTTTTTCCCTTTTTTTCCCCCCATCGCTACCTAGACAGGAGGTGATGACGTCTCTTGTCCACATCGCTACCTAGACAGGTGTGTGATGACGTCTCTTGTCCACGTCGCTACTAGACAGGGTGTGATGACGTCTCTTGTCCACGTCGCTACCTAGACAGGTGTATGACCGTCTCTTGTCCACATCGCTACCTAGACAGGTGTATGATGACGTCTCTTGTCCACGTCGGTACCAGACAAGTGTATGATGCGTCTCTTGATGATGATGATGAGGAGGAGGGGGAGGAGGGGAAGAGGAGGAGGAGGAGGAAAATACAAAGTTTACATTCGGTGACTTGTATGTCTTTGTTTTTTTGGGAAACAAATAGAGAGAATTTGACATCTGTAATTCTAGCCGCCGGCCGCTCAAAGGTCGGACAAGAAAACCTCACTTGAGATTGTTTACAATTGTTTCCTTGGAAACGGCAACACTCAAAGTAGCAATCGTATGCTGAAGATGCAAAAGACTATCACATTGAATAGGTGACAAAACAGACAGACAGACAGAAAAGACAGAGACAACAGACAGACAGACAGACAGACAACAGACAGATTAAAAAAGATGGAGATATAGAGAAATAGAGGAGGTATAGGAGATAGATAGGGAGAACGAAAAAAGGGGGAGAGATAGAGATAAGAGGGGAGAGGCAGAGAGAGAGAAGAGAGAGAGAGACCCCGAAGGATCCCCTAACACACTCTGAAAAGTATTTTGGCTGTATATAAGTAAACAAAGTAAGGACCCCATGTCCCCCACCCCCATGCCTTGGGTGTACAGGGATTTTTCAAGCTCCACGGTCATATACCCATCCCACTGACTGGACTGTATGATCAGTATCCTGTACTCACTGACTGGACTGTATGGTCATTATCCCGACTCACTGATGGACGTATGGTCATATCCTGAATCACTGACTGTACTGTATGGTCATTATCCTGAACTCACTGCTGGACTGTAGGTCATTATCCTGAACTCACTGAATGGACTGTATGGTCAGTATCCGAAAACACTGCTGGGCTGTATGGTCGTATCCTGTCTCACTGACTGGATGTATGGCAGTATCCTTTCTCACTGACTGGGCTTGTATATCATATTGTAATCACTGACTGGACTGATGGGCAGTATCCTTTTACTCACTGACTGGACTGTATGGTCAGTATCCTGTACTCACTGACTGTACTGTATGGTCATTATCCTGAACTCACTGACTGGACTGTATGGTCATTATCCTGTATTCATTGACTGGACTGTATGGTCAGTATCCTGTACTCACTGACTGGACTGTATGGTCAGTATCCTGTACTCACTGACTGGACTGTATGGTCAGTATCCTGTACTCGCTGACTGGACTGTACGGTCAGTATCCTGTACTCACTGACTGGACTGTATGGTCAGTATCCTGTACTCGCTGACTGGACTGTATGGTCAGTATCCTGTACTCACTGACTGGATTGTACGGTCAGTATCCTTTACTCACTGTCTGGGCTGTACGGTCAGTATCCTGTACTCACTGACTGGACTGTATGGTCAGTATCCTGTACTCACTGACTGGACTGTATGGTCAGTACCCTGTACTCACTGACTGGACTGTATGATCAGTATCCTGTACTCACTGACTGGACTGTATGGTCAGTATCCTGTACTCACTGACTGGACTGTACGGTCAGTATCCTGTACTCACTGACTGGACTGTACGGTCAGTTTCCTGTACTTACTGACTGGACTGTACGGTCAGTATCCTGTATTCACTGACTGGACTGTATGGTCAGTATCCTGTACTTACTGACTGGACTGTACGGTCAGTATCCTGTACTCACTGACTGGACTGTACGGTCAGTTTCCTGTACTTACTGACTGGACTGTACGGTCAGTATCCTGTATTCACTGACTGGACTGTATGGTCAGTATCCTGTACTCACTGATTGGACTGTATGGTCAGTATCATGTACTCGCTGACTGGACTGTACGGTCAGTATCCTGTACTCACTGACTGGACTGTATGGTCAGTATCCTGTACTCGCTGACTGGACTGTACGGTCAGTATCCTGTACTCACTGACTGGATTGTACGGTCAGTATCCTGTACTCACTGACTGGACTGTACGGTCAGTATCCTGTACTCACTGACTGGACTGTATGGTCAGTATCCTTTACTCACTGTCTGGACTGTATGGTCAGTATCCTGTACTCACTGACTGGACTGTGTGGTCGTTATCCTGTACTCACTGACTGGACTATATGGTCAGTATCCTGTACTCACTGACTGGACTGTGTGGTCGTTATCCTGTACTTCCCAGAGTATGCCCGGGTACATGTTGTAAGTGAAGACCACCGCACAAACATTGTTGTAGACCGCTCGGCACTTGATGATGATGCTGTGCTTTCACAAAGACAGGGGGTGTAATCCTTACATACAAGAAAGCTGCTGAGTGCAGTGTGTAAAGCGCTTCCGTGTGTAACTATCCTTGTAATGGCACTAGCTAGTGCTGGTTCTATTAAAGCTTTTTGGGACTGTTAAGTGGCTGTAAAGTGGTTGTAAAGAGATTGTAAAAGGATTGTAACGCCGCTGGAAATGGACTGTAGATTGGCTAAGTCCGGTTTAAAGTTAGTTCGTTATATGTTATTTTCAGGAGGTTGCAAACAACACTAGTATTTATTGGCTGTTTCTATTTACTGGGCAATTTTAGTTCAGTAGTTTGCCATGGCTTTCTGAACGGCCGACGTCTCATGCCATGGACATTAGCTCAAAGCGGTCTGTCTGCTTGCACATCTGCCCCGGATGAATCAGACCCCTTGAGATAATATGTAGTGGTGGCCTAGTGTGTCTTACTACAACTATACTACTACTACCACCATCACTACTACTACTTCGACTACCACCACCACCACCACTACTACTTCCACTACCACCACCACTACTACTACTACTTCCACTACCACCACCACCACTACTACTACTTCCACTACTACCACCATCATTACTACTACTTCCACTACCACCACCACCACTACTACTACTTCCACTACCACCACCACTACTACTACTTCCACTACTACCACCACCACTACTATTACTTCCACTACCACCACCACCACTACTACTTCCACTACTACTACTACTACTACTACTACTACTACTACTACTACTACTACTACTACTACTACTACTACTACTACTACTACTACTACTACTACTACTACTACTACTTGTCATCAAGCGCTGCTTCAGGCATTACGGGATAAACTTCTCTCTCACCACACAAAAAGATTTGTCAGTCGTACGAGAGGAATTGATTACACATTTTATTGCCACTGGCTCTTTACATTACATCAATGCACAAAACGGTCGCTAATAACTCACACATGAATACACAGAATTGCCTATCACTAGTCGTTTCCTAACCCTACTACTAAATCTATCTACTCGGCTAAAGAAATACGCATCGACGCTAAGCGATGTGTTCCCTACGAAGTCCGTCCCCTGTCTGACTAATCTCCGCGTGCTGACTACACAGTACGCGGAGGGACCTTGTGCGTACTTCGGCTTTTGCGTGCTGCATCATTCAGCACGCTTAGAGTAGTGGCCTCTCTTGAGTTTCATTCTAGTTCTCCGTGTCTATCACGTTGGCGTGATTATGCCGTGACCAGAGTGCTTACTCTCTGGTTGACACCTCCGTGTCTCATGAGAGAACTGTTTGATAGTTCCCCTTCCTATCTACTCCCTACATCTACCCTGCCCTTATGTAGGGGCACTGGGTTACCTCTAATCTACTTGAGGTAGACCACTCATTCAGGGTGGTCTTCCCTGAGTCTTTGACACATACCCTCCCCTCCTGTGTTGCGTTACAAACTTTGACTCATGGTTGTGACGCAAGAGGTTTCTAAAAAATTAGTGTATCTAATTTTTGTCAAAGACTACTGATAACTTGGTTCTGAGTAACTCAATAGACTTCTACTGACTATTGTCACAATGTAGTATCACTTTACTTGGCTACTGGTGATCGCCACAAACTTGTCTGGTTGGCGTGAGCCCTCATCTCAATCGCAATATTATATTAATTAGAGGTTTGTCTGAACCGGACCATTGTCTTATAAGACCTGCCCTCAAATAGTAAATTAACTCACTACCCATACAAAGTTGACTTTCTTAGGGTCAACACATGAATTGCTTCATGTCCCCCATATAATATTAAACCACCCTTGCACAAGCTGTGTGCGACAGGCTTTACCTATCTCGCTTCCGCGTGTAAAGTTATTTTTCACTGTTAAGTTAGTGTTTCGTTGTCTATTGTGTCCCCTGACCCGGAGTTATCTCCCTTTGTTCCAAAAAATGTATGTAATTTACATGTTTGTTTTCCTGGTTGTTTGCATGTTTGGATCTACCTAATAATCTAATTTACCTTCTAACATGTGTGTCTGTCTATATTATGTATGTAAGTTAGTTTTCAAGTGCCATAATTCGGTTAAATGTGGCCACAAACAAGTGTATAACACTAATTCGTGACTACGTTTCCGTCTTATGAGACTTAAAATACTTTATCTAAGGTCTACACTAAACTACACACAACACATTCGAGACAGTATATTCTAACACTGAAAGCAAACGCCCGACGCAGACAAATAATAAAAAGTCGCGTTGAGCGGCAGAAAAAATCCGCTGGTTGTCCTCACTCTCCATTGTATATTTTCCATTTTCTCTCACTTTCACACTTCTGTCAAACATCTTTTATTCTCCCAATTATTTAAAAACCTTGAAGTGACACTGTACAAGTTTGGCTCAGTTTGAAAAGAGTTGAGCTTAATGACTGTGCATAACTTACTGCACGAGTCATGTATTTACAAAATATTTACATGGATGAAATAGGGTTGATAGTTTGTACCCTGATATTATTAAACACTATATTCTACTGAAATACTAATACTACTTCTATAAATATATATATATATATATATATCCTAATTTGTTGTCCAAAATTAATCTAATTTAAGGGAAGTAATCTAACTATCTAACAAAATGAAAATGATGTGAGATGAGTTATGTACCTTTCTGAAATGGGTACTGTGAAATGTAACAAGATTATAAATAATGTTTTCATGTTTAAATGAAAAAATATGATTGATATTTTTTTCTCTACATGGTGTAAATGATGTATGTTCATCTGTATAATCCTTTTATCCTATAAGGTATAAACTAATTTTAATCTTAAATGATGAGGTTGTTAACGTGTTCATCAAGATGGAATGAAATAAAGTGAAATGAACTAACTGGTACTGTTCCTATCTAAACTTTTTATCCTAGTTTTTAATTAGCTGTTATTAAGTTTAAAGTACTATACTAATCTACTTTTATGCTAAGTAAGTGGGTAAATTAATGATTTATTTAAACTACAAAAAAAATCTATTATATTCCCTAAATCTAATCTAACTCTATATTAAAGTAACTAATCTAACTATAATTTCGGTCTGGACTACGAAGTGATTACCCACTAGAAATCGATGCAACTTCCTCACCGAATAGATGACGCTTAGGGCTTCCAACTCTGATATGGAATATCTGGACTCAGCAGGTGTGATCTTGCGGCTCACGTAGCAAATTGGATGGAAGATGCCATCATAAAACTGGCCTAGTACTGCAGCGATGGAAATCCTGCTGGCATCTGTCCTAAGATAATAAACGAGCCTAGGATTAGGCAAACGGAGGATTGGTACATTACTAAATAGGATTTTCAATTTTGACAATGCAGAAATTAATAATGCATCTTTGACATCTAATTTTACTGATGCTTTTAAAACATTTGAAAATACACTTGTGATTTCCGCTAAGTTCGGTATGAACTTACTATAATAATTTACTAAACCCAAAAGGCTCCTGACCTGCTTCTTTGTCGTAGGCATGGTCAGGTTCATAATTTTAGTAATAATTCTATTGTCAGTTTTTAGTTGTCCTTGTGAAATGACATGACCCAAAAAATCAATTTCTTGTAGGCCCAATTCAACTTTGCTCGGTTTGACCGTGAGACCGAAGAGTCGCAACCTATCGAAGACATGTCTGAGTTTCAGTAAGTGTGTTGTCCAGTCATCTGTATGGACACAAATATCATCTATATATGTCACTGTATTCGTCACTCCATGTAGTAAATCTCTAGTTAAGCGTACGAAAGTGGCAGGAGCGTTACGAAGTCCGAAAGGAAGAAACCGCCACTCGTAAAGACCTAACGGTGTTGAGAATGCAGTAAGATGGATGGATTGAGTCTGCATAGGGACCTGCCAATATCCCTTAGTAAGGTCTAATTTGGAGAAGATTTTGGAGGTGGACATATCAAGAATAAGATCTTCGCAGGAAGGAATTGGTTCTGCGTCGATCTTAGTGACATTGTTGAGTTTCCTATAGTCCACACAGAGACGAATTGTGGAGTCTTTTTTCTTGACCAAGACGATTGGAAAGGAGTACTCAGATGTAGATTTCTGAATGATTCCACTAGCTTCTAAATTAAGAATTTCCTTATTTAGACTTTCTCTGTAGCTAAGTGGGATAGAGTACGGCCTGCATTTGATAGGCTTAGAGTCCGAAAGAAGAATGGAGTGCTCGATCCTGTCCGTCCTACCTGGAATGTCGGAAAATATGTCCTTATACTCCGTCACTAATTCTATTGTCTGTCGTCGTTGCTCGTCTGTTAGTCCCTGTTCTAACCGTATACAATCTAATGTCGCAGTCTTGTCTACAATTGGAACAGGTAGTTCCATCCCGTCGTCGTCTACCTGATTCAGTACGGTGGTGGTGCTAAGTGCGTTTTCTGTATGATCACTAAGTGTATGCATATCGTCGGCTTTGCCAGTCTCGCTAACTAGTGTAGTTGCGTTGTGTATGTCTGTCGTCTCATCCATAGGTGTGGGTGCATTGTGTTCGTCTGTCTCTAGTTCTGTCTCTTGTCGTGAAAAGTAGGGTTTCAACATGTTGATATGAAATATCTTTAAGTGTCCGTTTATCGATATTTCATAATCGACATCTGAAATTTTTCGTACCACTTTGAATGGCCCTTGCCATGAGGTCAATAATAAATTCCGTTTGTCTGGGAGTAAAAGCAGTATGTCTTGATCTGGTTCAAGATTAATAGGTCTAGCACCTTTGTTGGGGCTGTGATGTTTGAGGATATCTGCACTGTTCACTGGAGTTAGTCCATTTCCCTCCTCCCAGGCGGATATTTCTTCATCTGTGCAGTGCCTTAGCTGGGGTAGACACCCAAGAATTAAATCAGTACAAGGGTTGTCTAGTATTGCACATGTAAAGGTACCAGAAAGGAACGGGGTGTTTATACGGGCTCTTGCCAGAGGATAGGTTTCTATATTACCAGAAAAAGTACGGCATTTTACAGAGTCACCAGTATAATCCTTTGGATTAACAAGTTCCTTTTTAACACCAATAATAGAGCTCCCACTGTCAAACATCGGCATGGCTTCTCATTGACCATTGCAGAGTGAAACAATAGATTGCCTCTGGAGGCTACAGCTGCATTTGCATTCTCCAAGGAGGATGTTACAATATGTCCACATGTAAGTTTGCCGTCTGCATGAAATTGGTGACATCGCTCACAACTGTCAAAGCTTAAAATATCGTTTACACAACAAACATCTTCAGATTGATTAAAAGGTAATTCATTCTCGACCTCACACTCAGTCTCACTCCCACTATCAGAAGATGTATCAATTAACATTGCACTGTTGGCCTTCATTCTTTGGCGGCCTAGGCACTTATTGGAATAATGCCCGTAGCTAGAACAGAAGAAGCATTTGACTGCACGCCTGTATGCAGTTCTCTTGTTTTGTTGTTTCTTAATGACCATCTCAAGATGTGTCGGATAGTTTGGTGATTTATCACACATAGCGTAAGTATCATGAAAAAATTGGCAATACACACATTTAGGCAATTTTTGATCTTTCTTGTCGACTCTCTGAAATGGTTTTTTATTGTTACGATAGCTTTTAGATTGGTCCTTAACAAAAGAGACTATTTCAGAGTCGATATTTGATGTTTTAAAAATATCCCTATTTGATGAAAAATATGCGGAGCCTTTCTTCTCAAATTGTTCTATGGTTTCGATGTCTGACTGCTGAAGGAATTTAGCGAAAGGAGATGGTATTGTGGATATGACTTTATCCATGGCTATTAAATTTTTAAGTTTTTCAAAGTCCTTTCCTATTTTTGCTGCACTAAGCCATCTATTTAGCACGCTTTGGACATTCGAGACATAATCGATGAAAGTCTCACTTGGTTTTGGTTTTAAGTTAGAAAATTGCACTTGATACCCAGGGGCATCAAGTGAGAAATGTTGCATTATCCTATCGTGGATGTATTGATAGTTAGATCTAAGATCAGTTGGTATTGATTCTATAACTTTAAGGGGCTCCCCACTGAGGTTCTTCATGTAAATCATGGCCCACATATCGATTGGTACTTGGTGGTATTTCAGCTGATATTCGACATTTTCTGTCCAAGCTGATATGGAATCTTCTTTACAAAATGGCTTAATAATATGTTTGTATTTATTAAGTTTATTCTCTTCTTGCTGACTCTTAAGTTTTGTAGCGGAGATCTCTAAGTGTGAATCTACTTCTATACCTTTCATCTTTAACTGTGTCTCTGATTCAACCTGTATTTGTTTTTCTTTCACTCTTGCCATTTCATCTATCTCTCTTTGCTTTAATTCTTTCTCCTGATCTAATTGTTTTTGCTTTAATTCTCTTTCCTGATCTAATTGTTTTTGTTTAATCTCCTTATCATGTTCTAACTGTTTCAGTTTAGTTTCTTCAGCCAATTGTGCCTCTTTGTGTTTTATTTCTAATTCCTTTTGTTTTGTTATCTCAGCTAGTTCTACAATCTCCTTTTGATGTTGTCTTTCTCGTGCACGTTCATCTCTCTCAGCATCTTTTGCTTCTCTAAACTTTTTGATCAGCATATTGCTCTAATTCCTTTCCTGTGTATTCTAATTCCTTGCCTGCTTTTTATGAAATCAGCTAAAGTTGCCATGTTGTTGGGTAATTAGCTAGAGTTGATAGGCACTTAAATATTTAATTCAGGTATATTAGATATGTTAGTTTTTAAATCCCTGTGTACAAAAAATATACTCTTAGATTACACACTGAAAAATAGATCACAACAATTATACTAATAGATCACACCCTGAAAAAGAGATGCATTATTAATCATATTGCATTCAAAATAATTTGGGTATACTCATCTTAACATTCCAGAAAATCAGGTACAATCGTTTGGCACCTCAGGTCCAATCGTTCGGCACTTCGACATACAGCTTGAGTTATTCTCATAAACAGCTCTTGTTACATCTGGTTTACAAGAGCATCAACAATTAACCCTTTGTAAACGACATATGACTTTAGACAATTTTGTACAATCACATGCCCCCGGACAACACAATGTGGTATAATTAATAATAAATGTCAATGTCCTGTCTTCGTTCTAACGTCTTCTGCCTTCCCTAACTATTGCTGTTTAATTTATGGAAGTGCTGTGCAGACCGAGTCTTATTTGCATAGCGAAAGTAGTGCCATCGTGACGGTAACAAATAGAAACAGTCTACAAATAATTAAATAAATGCTTTGAAATAAATATAAAAGTAATAATAATGTTCAAATAAATAAATATATTCAATAAATAGCTTGTATAAACAAATAATATTTAATATAAGCCAAAGATTCAGGCGAGCAGCCGCTTGGCGATTTGTAAACAATCCGTCGCTGATTGCAAATGGCGTAGGGCAGCTGTTTGTCAGTCGCGATACGTCATAGGCGCAGCGCTATTTTTAGATTGGAAAAATCGATATTGTCGCCGGCTCATTTCTTGTGTATTGCTCCGCCGTAAATCATTTTTGATAAATAACATAACTAAATCAATAATTGTAGAAATAAATGATACAAAACTATAATAATAATACTTACAAATCAGAAGAAAACATGTTCATAAGCACAAAACATTTCAATAAGCATAAATAAACGTTAATCGGTCACGATGGGCACAGCTCGCACTTTGTTCTAGTCTGCACACGCCATTATTCACTAACATAAATTAAACCCTGTGATTAACTGACAGTAATACTATTTTAGAGCCGTGGGTGAGTGTTTTAGCTTGAACAATTGTCCAAGCTACACTTCTGACACCACTTTTATCCTAGCCTGTCATCAAGCGATGCTTCAGGCATTACGGGATAAACTTCTCTCGCACCACACAAAAAGATTTGTCAGTCGTACGAGAGGAATTGATTACACATTTTATTGCCACTGGCTCTTTACATTACATCAATGCACAAAACGGTCGCTAATAACTCACACATGAATACACAGAATTGCCTATCACTAGTCGTTTCCTAACCCTACTACTAAATCTATCTACTCGGCTAAAGAAATACGCATCGACGCTAAGCGATGTGTTCCCTACGAAGTCCGTCCCCTGTCTGACTAATCTCCGCGTGCTGACTACACAGTACGCGGAGGGACCTTGTGCGTACTTCGGCTTTTGCGTGCTGCATCATTCAGCACGCTTAGAGTAGTGGCCTCTCTTGAGTTTCATTCTAGTTCTCCGTGTCTATCACGTTGGCATGATTATGCCGTGACCAGAGTGCTTACTCTCTGGTTGACACCTCCGTGTCTCATGAGAGAACTGTTTGATAGTTCCCCTTCCTATCTACTCCCTACATCTACCCTGCCCTCATGTAGGATCACTGGGTTACCTCTAATCTACTTGAGGTAGACCACTCATTCAGGGTGGTCTTCCCTGAGTCTTTGACACTACTACTACATTGGCACCTTTCCGTCTTGACAGACGATAGTTTGGTACATTGTGCTTCAAAAAGGCTTAATAACTACGATCCATGGCGGAGGCGAGTGTGGCTGGTAAGGCCAAGACGGGGCAGACCAGGCCCTAAGCCTTGGTTGGCAGCTGGTCTAGGATCGAAGCTCCGACAGGCGGACAGTTAGAGCATTGCTTTGCTGATCCGGCAGCTTCTACAGCTTGTCTTGTTCCAGATGTATTGGTGTTAACTTTCCTCTGGAGTGATCTAGGCAGGCCGAGAGAGGGATCATGCTGCATGGGCAACACATGGTTTCTTTATTTTAGCCCAGGCTTTGTGCTATGGAGAGGACTACTGTCACCGCCTTACCTTTAGATATATTAATTAGAGGGCTGCAACTCCAGCCCAAGGGATAGAAGCGAGTCACTCGCGGCCCGAGTAATCTAGAGCCTTCTCGAAGGACTGGTCATCGAGTCCATGGTTCCGCGGACACTGATGTGGCCCGCCTAATGCGGGGTCCACGAGGAACTCGGACAGAGTTACCACCCGTGTCGGATCGGGACACGTGTAGACCGGCAGAGGACAGACGGACTTGAGAGAGGCAACAGGGCCTGCCTGAGAGGGACTCAATAGATATCAATAGATATATATATATACATAGGCTAGATAGTTTGCTAGACTGTTGTATGATAACTATGTGTTTGATGTTAACTATCTGTGATATGTAATATAGCGCGGGTCTGTTTACCCACTGCGCCAACTGTATATTGAAATACAATAAATGTTCGATCTCATAGCGAACGGAGTTATTGTTGCCTGTGTGAACCCGAGCTCAGATAACTAGACATGAGCAAGACGATGACACTACTACTACTACTACACCTACAACTGCTGCTGCTACTGGTGCTGCTACTACTACTACTGCTGCTGTTGCTACTGCTGCTGCTGCAACTACTACTACTACTACTACTACTACTACTACTACTACTACTACTACTACTATTACTATTACTACTACTACTACTACTACTGATGTATTTCAATTATTTTCTCTGTATTCTCACTCAGTTTCTCTTTCCA